>JBAMJV010007262.1:0-130683 GCA_037951105.1 Echinarachnius parma | reverse complement strand
GTGGTTTGGGTTGGTGTGGTTGGTTGGGTGTGGTAGTTTGGGGTAAGGTGGTGGGTTGGGTTGGTTGGGGTTGTTAGGGGGTGGGGGGGTGTTGGGTATGGTGTGGGTTTGTGGGGGGGTGTGTTGGTTGGTTTGTATGGAGTGTTGGTGGGGGTGGTGTAGGTGGGTAGGGGGGGTGTGGGTATGTTGGGAGTGGGGTGTTTGGGGGTGTTTGGTGGGGGGTGGTTGGGGTGTTTGGTGTGGGGTTGGAGTGTGTGGTTGTTGTGGTTTGGTGTTGGTGTGTGAGGGGGGGGTTGGTGTGTGTGGTGGGAGGTGTTGGTGTAGGTTGTTGTTGGGGGTGGTGGTGGGTTGTTGGGTTGGGGTGGTATGGTTGGGTTGTTTTGGTGTGTGTGTGGTTTGGGATGTGTAGTGTGGTTGTTTGTAGGTGGTTGGTGGTGGGGGGGTAGGGTTGTGGGGGTTGTGTTTGTTGTTGGGGGATGGGGTGTGGGGGGTAGGGGGGGGGTGGTGAGTGGTAGTTGTTGGGGGGGTTGGTGTAGGGAGTAGTGTGAGTTTGGGATGGAGGGGGTTGATGGGTGTAGGTTTTGTGGTGGTGGTGTGTTGTGGGGGGGGGGGGGTGATGTGGGGGGGGGGGTTTGGGTGTGTTGGGTTGATTAGGGTTAGGGGTTGAGGGTGTGGTATTGTAAGGGGGGGTGGTGGTTTTTATGGATTGAGTTATTGATGGGGGGGGGGTGATGTATTTTATGGTGGTTTAGGGGTGTTATGTGTTGTAGAGGAGTGTTGGTGTTAGGGTTGGGTGTGATATTGGTGATGAGATTGTGGAGGGGTATTGGTGTTGTTATTTGTATATGGGGGATGGTTGTGGTGGTTTTGGGGTTGTTGGTGTATGGAAGGTGGGGATGGGTTTGGTGTATTGGGTTGTTTATGGGGGTGTTGGGATTGATGGGGGGTTGTATAAGGATTTGTTTAGTAGGGAGGGTGGGGTAGTTATTTTAGGGTGTAATGATGTAGTTAGGTAAGGGTGTTGGGTGGTGTTGTGGTGGGTGATGGGTTTATGTATTGTTGGAAGGGAGTGAGGGTAGGTGTATGGTTTGGAGGTGTTGAGGGGTTGTGTGGGGATGGTGTTGGGTGATTGTTTGTTGTTGGGAGGTGTTGAGGGGGGGGGGTTTGTTGTTGATGGTGGTTTTTGTGGTTGGGAGTGGTTGTGAGTAAAAATTGGGTTTATTGTGTTTGGGTTGTATTTGTGAAGTAGGGTGGGAGTTGTATTGGTGTTGTTTGTTGTTGTGGGTGGGTGTTTGGGTAGGGTGGTTGTTTGTTGTGGTTTGTATGTTATTTTGTTTGGAAATTTTGGGAGAGTGTAAAGAAGCTTGGGATGAGTGTGGTAATGAGGTTGTAGTTGAAATATGAGGGGTATTTAGGAAGATGTTAGTAAGTTGTTTTTTATGTTGGGTTTGGGGATGAATAGTTGATAACATAAAAATTGAGAGTGTATATGGTTTGTAAGTATGTTGAGTGATAATGTTGTACTAGTTGTATAATTGGTATGGTTGAAGATTGATTTGTTGTTTGTATGTAAAATAGGTTTGTTTGTTGTTAGTGTCATTATTGGATTTTGTTGAGTTTGTGAGTGGATGAGTATGTTGATGTGGTTGAGGTTGGGTTTGGTGTTGGTGGTAAGGTTGATGGTAAATTCTTCTTACGATAATTTTTGTGATATTTTGAATGATCATTAGATACTTGTATTCCTAAACAAAAAGTTAAACTTAATGATTATAAAAAAAACACCAAGGCTTCCTTGGATCACTAAATCGATATTACGTTCGATAAATAGGAAAAATAATTTTGTTTATAAATATAAATTAGATGGCACAGAAAGGTTAAAAATTAAATATACATCTTATTAAAATATTTTGACTAACATTATTCGTTTGGTAAAGAAAAGGTATTTTGAAAATATGTTGGCGTTGTACAAACATGATATGAAAAATACTTGGAAAAGGATTAAACAGGCAATGAATGTTACTAAAAATTAATCTGACATAACACAAATTAAGTTTAATGATGAGATTGTTGAGGATCCTAGGGATATAGTAATTATTTTAAATAATTACTTTTCTCCGATTAGTGAAAAACTTGCTGTTAATATTCCCCCATCAAATAAGCATTTTGTTGATTTTTGGGGCCAGCCCAATTCAAACTCTACATTTTTTGTTCCTACTCACAGATATGAAATTTTAGATATTGTTTCGAAACTTAATTCTAAGAAAAGTTCTGGCCATGATGAAATTAATAATTTTATTTTAAAGGGCATTATATCTTCTGTTGTGGATCCTCTCGTTCTTTTTTTTTAATTTGTCTTTATTATATGGCCAGGTACCAAACTCTATGAAAATTGCCAAGGTAATTCCTCTGTTTAAAAAGGGCGATAAATTAGATAATCTATTCTCGGAGAGTATCCTTTTTAAAAATAACAATATTTTGTCTAGTCTCCAATTTGGTTTTAGGGAAAAACACAATACTGTACACGCATTATTGTCCTTTATTGAGAAGGTAGCTCATGCAATCGACAAATCGTCTCATACGATAGGTATTTTCCTGGACTTCTCCAAGGCCTTCGACACGATTAACCACGATATTTTACTTTATAAACTTTCATATTATGGTGTACGTGGGTTGGCCTTGGAGTGGTTCAGGAGCTGTCTTTCAGACAAAAGGCAGTATGTACACTGGGCCCAAAAAGAAACTTATATATTTTTGACATGATCATATCTTAAAATCCTGTGCATCAAAATTAACCAAAATCACACACAGGATTACTTAAATACTCTACTCTAAACACATGGCAGTAACCAATCAGTTACCCAACTGACACAACCGCAAAAAGCAGTGACATGGAACAACTTCCGGGACCACATGTCACAGTATAAGGGACAATCCGCCAGTTAATGCACACATTTAGAGCAGCTCTACAGGAAGAGAGGAACACTCTCCCCAAGCCTGTATCAGAAACCTGGTGGACAGCATGCGTATAAGATGCACTGAATGATTCCAAGCACATGGTGGACACACCCCCTATTGATGTTTGTGTTTGGGTAACTGACATTACCTTAATTTCAATTTCTTTTGACTTCCTCACCTGCCTTAAACTCTGTTCCCAAAATCTCCAGGCTGTGACATGTGATACAGCTAACGGTTCCATGTCAGTGCATTTTTTGGTTCTGTCAGTAAGGTAACCGTTTTGATATTGACATGTCATTGGAGAAGGGTATTTAAGTAATCCTGTGTGTCATTTTGGTTAATTTTGATGGACAGACTTTCAAGATATGATCATGTGAAAAAATATAAGTTTCTTTTTGGGCCCAGTGTATTTTTAAATGATAACTCTTCAGCTCCCTGTAATATAGATTGTGGTGTTCCACAAGGTAGTATATTAGGCCCACTTTTATTTATTTTATATATTAATGACTTCTGTCGATCGTCCGAAATTTTGCCATTCGTACTTTTCGCGGATGATACAAATTTGTTTTTTTCCCACACGGATTCTCATAGATTAGTTGAATTTATTAATATTGAATTGAGTCATATTTTATCATGGATTAGAGCGAACAAATTGTCATGAATCTCCAGAAAACGAAATATGTGTTGTTTAGTAAATCTATAGATTCGTTACCGGCTAACATAGTTTTTGAAAACTCCCCATTGGAGCGTGTTTCATTCATTAAATTTCTGGGTGTAACGGTTGATAGTAACCTTTCTTGGAAACATCATATAAATAATATTTGTAAAATTATTTCTCGTAATATTGGTATTATTAATAAACATGTATTCCTTTTAATTCACTCATTATGCGTTATAGTTCTTTGATACTCCCATACTTAAATTATGGTCTTTTAGTTTGGGGAAACACACATGAAACTGTATTAGTTAAAGTGTTGTTATTACAAAAGAAGGTTATTCGTATTATTTGTAATTCCCCCTTTCGCTCCCATACAGACTCTTTATTTTTTGAAAATAAGATACTGAAGGTAAAAGACCTATATTTATTTTAACTCGGTCAATTTATGTATAATTATAATAATAACATGCTATCATCTGTTTTTCAAGAAATGTTTGTTAAAAATAGCTCAGTTCATAATTATCCAACTAGACATTCTGAAGAATTTCATTTACCTCTCTTGCGGACCCTACTTGCTCAAAATACATTTATATATGAAGGTCCTAAATTATGGAATAAAAAATGCTCCATCGATTAATATTTAAAAAAAAAAATTGTTTTTATTACAATCTTAAAAACATTAATGAATTATATCTCCCATTTACTCTTATCCCGTGTTTACGTCATCCTAAACAAGGTCATTCTTTACTCGCGGACTAAAAATGTAATCTGATAATATATATTGTGCCTTCTCATGCATTGTTCCTTTCTATTATGCGCAAGTCTTTTTCCTTGTTTTCACTTGAACCCCTCTTGCAGCTTATCCTTTGCAGCTTATCCTTTACATAGATTTGTACCTCCGATCTCTCACTTCCTTTTGGCAGTATCTAATTGTTTGTATTGTGTGCGTCTTCTCCTATTTTGTGTCATATAAAGTTCTCTCTCGTTCCATGTTGGTCTTTGTTGGCATCCCCTTTTCCCCTTTTTTCCTCTCTATATTTGATAATGTTGTTGTAGTCTGTGTTAGAATGTGTTAATTTAAATGTACAACATACCTAACTATTATTTGAGGGGTCCACAATTGTACAAGCATTGCTTTTTAGTGGGCCCCTCTTGTTTCCAATATTATGTATATCCCTATTTTGTGCAAATTATCATTATTCATTTGCAATGTTTTGTTGGAAGCAAGAATAAATTGAAATTGAAATTGAAATTGATAAATCTGGACAAAAAGACAATATAAGTAATGTTCGACCAATATCTGTATTAAGTGTTTTTCGAAAAAATTTGAGAAAAACTGTGTATGTACGAATGTTTGAATTTATTACCCAGCATAACTTATTAAATAAAGACGAATATGGATTTAAGGATTGTCAACCATATTTGCTGTCACGGTAGTGGTTCAGAAAATAATAGATTCTTTAGAAAACAAACAGTCAGCAGTTTGGGTATTCTTTATCTGTCTAAATCATTCGACACTTTAGATCATTTTATTTGTTTACATAAGTTGATACATTGTGGTTTTCGGGGAACATTATACAAGCTCATAGAAAATTAAATTGATGAATCGGACACAATAAATGTTGTAATTAATTCCCAAGGTTCGATATTGGGTCCATTATTATTTAAATTATATGTTAATGATATTAAGTCGGCATCAGGTATTTTTAAGTTTATTCAATTTGCAGATGACACTAGTTAATTTTGTTCGCATAATGATATATCGTATATTTTCTCTGTACTAAATCAAGAATTAGCTAACGTTCACACATGGTTAAAATGTAAGTTTGTACTTAATCTATCAAACTCTAACTATATTGTATTTAGTAATTCTAAAGGTATTGATTGGCAGAATACATTTTTACGAATAGATAATTATGAGTCAGAGCGAGTTGACCACACAAAATTTCTTGGTTGTAATATAGATGACTCTTTAACGTGGAAATATCATATAATCGAAATATGCAACAAGTTAGCTCGTATAGTTGGCATTATTTATAGATTGAAAGACACACTACCTGAAAATATTTTAATGAATATTTATAATACTTTATTTCTACCACATATTTCCTATGGTAATATGTTTGGGCAAATTGTGCCAAGGTATATAACAACCGCATCTATGTAAAAAAAAAAAAAAAAAAAAAAGAAGGTTATTAGGACAATTACTCACTCACAGTTCATGTCACATTCCCCTCCACTGTTTGCTAAATGTAATACTTTGACTGTGTACGATATTCATAGCATTCAAACATGTGTGTTTATGTATCTGTAAGCAAGAGTTATAACCAACTCATTTTGTACAAGATTTCCCTTTATATGCAAATATCAATTCTTATTCTACTCGTAGTCATGTGGATTTTCATATTCATAAAGTTCGAACCTCCTTGGCGCAAAGTCATTTGATTTATAATTTACATGGAATAAATTATCTTGTAACTTAAAGGGATAGTTGAGTTTTGGTATAGAGGGCGCTACACAAAATTATATTTTTGTGAGATAATGAAAAACTGAGTGTCAAATCCGAAAGAACATACAAATCTAATGACAGAATAAACTTTATTTGATTAAAATCGGTTCAGAAATGGCTGAAATATCCAAAAACATCACCATTTGTAATAAATGTGGGGCCTCACATGTATTCGATAATTTTGAACCAGCCGTTATATATATTTGTTTGTAAATGCTTCCTCTTTTAAACAATTTACAAACGATTTTTTTTTCATAGTTGTTAATTAACTCTCTATCTAATCACCTTTTCAACAATACACCACATAGACAATATTTCATTTAAAATGGTTTAAACCGATGAGTGTTTCGAATACGCCCTCTTGAGTTTCAACGGCTCTTTTTGAATGATTACAGGCTTTTTACTTAGTCATTTGTAATGTTGTATTCCTTCCGAGCATGGTGGAGTTATAACTATTATTTTGTAATATAATGGTGCTCCAGATACGTAATCTCTTTGTGTCGCCATTATATCGCTATTTTGTAAAAATTCCTTTAATAGCCATATCTCAGCAGTTTTAACTATCATTCCCGTACTAGGATAATTATCTACATTTGCGTTATTCACTTCTACCTTACTACTTCAACGTGCAGATTTATCCAAAACTGCCGGTATTTGAATTATACCTTCATAGAAAGGTAAGATTATACAGAATACAGAATACCAAATACCTATATTTGTTGAAATTTTATTTTCTTTGGCCTGTGTTAGAAATCGTAAAAAATTGAAAAAGTCTTCAGTAAGTCTGACGAGGAATAGTCATGAATCCCCGGTCTGTAGGCCTATGTCTACTGATAGCTACCAGTGTATTATATAGCTGTGCTGCATTGCAATGCAAACGCGGTTTAATAACAAAGCCTACAGTAACCCTTTGGTTTAATTCAATCCCATAGCCTAGGCAGAGTAGTAGCAAGGGTATTGGTGATAAGTCAAATTAGTCCTGGGCCCCGTTGCAGAACGAGATACAATCGACTGTAAGTTGCAATTAATTGTAAGTCAGATCACGTGTTCTAGATGAGCAAATCTGATTGGTTGAAACGCGTAAATTTTCTGACTTGCGTTCAATCGTAACTTACGATAGAGAGTATATCTTTCTGCAACGGGGCCCAGCTCAACTTGTATAGAGAAAACAGCAGTACATTTTTTTCTGTCGTCTTTCCAATGTTGACTTTTATGTATAGTATAACCTGTAATTTTTCTGATTTGGAAATAGTTTTGATTTGGTCCCATGCACCCGACTACCATTTTTGTCTACATGGCCTATGGACGGTGCGTCGCATTGCAATGTAGTCTACCGAAGTAGACATACATATACCGTCTCTTCACGGGGTTAACTCTTGTGTCAAATTTCCCCATTCCAAGACGGAAATGTTAAGTGTTCCCACTGTATTGGTTAGATTCGGCTACTCTTTAGCTGCATAATAAATATGAGAGACAACCGCCGCGTCGGACGTGATATTTGCGATATCTTCGTCTTTACTAAAATTGTTTGCTTAAAAGGAAGTCGTATTGAAATTACTTTTTAACAGGTATGGTACGCAGTTATTTATAGCGATTCCCTCTGCATGTCCCTGTCGTGACCTCACTACAAATACGGTATAACGTTCTTTACAAAGTCGCTTGATTCGGGTGTTGAAGCAAAGTTAAATATATTGCCCATTTATCATGTTTATATTTTCTCTGATGTGTAAGTGCTTAAAAAATAATAAAACTAAAGGTATAATTCAACTAATGTTATGTTCTTGACGGCCAAGCACAAAAACTTGCTGCGAAGGTGAATCAACTACCGGCCTGTTTTCTCAGAGTTCACAGGTGTCAATGAAAAAGAAGTGAATGAAATTATTGATAAAACTGCAAACAAATCTTGTGCTCTTGATTCAATGCCGACATGGCTTGTTAAACGCAATCTCAATTCCTTATTACCAATGATTATGTCAATTATTAATTGCTCTTTGGAAAGTGGTGTTTTCCCTAGTATGTAAAAGGAAGCACGTGTAATTCCACATCTAAAGAAACCATCTTCAGTTCAATCTGAGCATGGAAAGTATAGACCGGTTTCGAACGTTGCATTCATATAAAAGTTGATATAAATAGCTGTCTCTAAAAGGCTTATTGCTCATATAGATCAGTTTGACTTACAGGAAGAGTTTCAATTAGCTTACAAACATCACCACAGCACAGAATCGGCCTTACTTCGTGGCAAACATGATTTTCATCAAGCAATCGACCGAAGACAAGGAGTGATTCTGGTGCTGTTAGATCCGAGTGCAGCGTTTGATACCATTGATCATGCCATGTTGATTAAGCATTTACAAACGCAATTTTGTATTTGTGACACTGCTCTGAAATGGTTTCAGTCATATCTGAGGGATCGGTCCTTTCGAGTTTCTGTTCAGGATCGTATCTCAGACAAAGTACATCTCAAATGCGGAGTCCCACAGGGCTCCGTACTCGGACTTTTGCTTTTTACCTTGTATGTGAAACCGCTAGGAGTACATCTCAAATGCGGAGTCCCACAGGGCTCCGTACTCGGACTTTTGCTTTTTACCTTGTATGTGAAACCGCTAGGAGATATACTTAGGCGCCATAATGTTCAATATCGTATGCTGACGACATCCAGATGTATTGTACATTTGATCCAAAATGTGCATACAGCCTTCAACATTCATTTCAGGCTATAGAAGATTGTATTCAAGAAATTAATGACTGGATTATCATAAATAGATTACAATTAAATGAAGAAAAAACAGAAGTTCTTGTAATGTTGTCTCCCAAACTTATTGATTACCTTCCACAAGAGGTTAAAGTCTCTGTTTGTAATACCACAGTTGATGCTTCCAATACAGTCAGATCTTTAGGGGTCGTATTTTATTCATCTTGGTCGATGTCTGACCAAGTCACTGCACTATGTCAATCTGTAAATTTCCATTTATATAACATTTCTAAGATTCGGAAAATGTTAACGCAGGAAGCCTGTAGTCATGTTATTCGTTCTCTTGTTTTAATTAGATTATATTATGGGAATGCTCTTTTGATAAATACTCTTAGTGTTGAATTATAGAGATTACAGCGCCTTCATAACCGAGCTGCACGCATTGTTTTGAGAGCCCGGAGACAGGACAGTGCAACTCCATTATTACATAGGTTACACTGGCTACCAGTTCATAAGAGAATCTTATATAAGATAGCACTGTTTGTTTATAAATGTACTCACAATCTTGCCCCAGGTTATTTACGTACATTATTAAGTGTTCCTAAACAAGCCAACATAATCTCCGTTCAAGAGTAGACACATCAATGTTAATGGTTCCCAGGACAAATTGAATGGGTGGGGAACGCAGTTTTCATTTTGCTGGCCCTACTGTGTGGAATAGTCTGCCATTAGAATTAAGGTTGTCCCCCACAGTAGATTATTATTATGTTTCCAAAAATGAATCTACACTTTAATATTTCGATGAATACTTACTGTAACAGATGTGTGCTCACTAGCTGTCTCATCGTTCCTTTTCATTTGTTCTTGTTTGCTTTCACCTAAAATGGAAAATATGTTTCGAAATGTTTAATACAGAACTGTTTCCATACTCAAACTATGACATATGTGTATGTTTAAAGTTTGTCACATTTTTTAAATTACAGGGACATGACATAACAAAGGTTCACGTATACTTCAATAAACTTAAAGAGATGTGAAAACTCGGGGTGATAAACTGCTTCTAAAAATACCAATACTAGTGTTTTGAAAGCGTCTTTTATCGCTATTTGCACACGATATCATTGTTTGGCCTGTTTAGTTAATGTTAAATATATAATCCATGTTTTATGATTACAAATAGTCCAATAACATTGGCTTCATATACATATAGTTTTTGTTGAATTCATACATTTTTTTATAGTGAAAGTTTGTATGTATTTTGGGTTTTGGGGTTAATCTAAATACAAAATGGTTTAAACCAGTGCATGTTTAGAGAGTGCCCTTTTGTGTTTTAACAATTCTTTTAAAATGATAACAGGCTTTTTACCTAGTCGTTTGGAATGTGTTGTACCTTTCGAGCATGTTGGAGTTATAACTATTAGTTTGTAATTTTATGGTTCAAGTTTTGGTTACCAAAATTTAGTTTTACCAAAACTGTACCACGCCTTTAACGTTTGTCTTTTTTCCAGTCTTTGTCACTCTTCGGTTTAAATATTTCATAGCTTTTTAACAAATATCATGAAAACTGTGTCAGACTTGTAGCAAGGAGTTAGTAAATAGTGGTCCGCATTTCACTCATTACTCGACCATTTGACTTTCATTTACCATGGAATGTTTACACATCACTGAGAGGACATGCCAGATGAGAGAAAAAACATTAAATGAACTTCTTGTAATACAATTTTTACAAAAATAATATTTCAACATATAACTAGGTCTGTTTAAGAGGTTAAGTGCGATTTCGTAGTTTTATTCAGATAGATGGCATATTCAAGGTGTTACCAATCAATTTGTCAGCATGGGCGTTTAATCCAACGTTTCTCAGTTGTTCCGCAAGTAAGGCTTGCACGTCGGTTTCCGGCCCTTGCCTGGTTACCCACTTGCCAAGGAGATGCCGTAGGTTTTCGGCGTTGAAGTGGAGATCGGTTAATTCTTTTGCAGTGTAACCTAACTGTAATCCTAGTGCTGTTGCAAGAACTGGGTCCATTGTCTTGGTCAGGTTCACGATGAAACTTTCGGACAGCGTGCTGGGAAAAAGCCAGAAAAAAAGAAAAAAAACATGATTGCTGGAATCAATATAATATCTTGAGTGACACGTACAATTTAGGTGGTAATTAAGAATGCCAGAAAAAAATAATATCATAGGTAACAAGTTCAGAGGCAAATATCAGTGGGGAAAATGCCTGTGAAAGAAATGTCAGAGCAGAAGTCAGCGGTAAAATGTCAAAGGAAAAAAAAAATGTCAGTGGGAAAATGTCATTCGAAAAATGTCACAGGCAAAACAGACAAAAAGAAATATGCTCATTCGTTCGCAAATTGTTTTGTTTGTTTAGAATAAAGAAATTTGTCGAACTGTTAAAGTGCACCTGTAAAGTATCAGATATTGCCCGAGACTTCAATCCTGTACCCAAATCATTGTAAGATATGTCCGAATGATATGTGAAAGTTTCATTAAAAAAGAACACTGTTTTCATGGTTAAAAATAAAAAATATGCGTCAGCTTTTACAATGGAGGTTTATGAGGTTTATGACCGTTAAATAACGCTTTTGAGCTGAATGATAGATATCGTCATACTAAAGGGGCATTTGAAAAAAGGACCCTATTTTATTCTTCTCTTACCGTGAGCTAAACAACACGGTAAAAGAGAAAAAGCTCCAGGCATCCCTTAAATGTGATCTCCCGATGTGATATGAAGAATGCGCGCCTTGCGATCAGACGCCGTGAGTTCGAATTTAAAATATCTATCCTGACGATCATATGCCCCGAAGATCGTGTAGTATATTTAATTATAAGGGTATCTTGCAATGTATGACTCGAATGTGCAAAGTGCGCGCCGGTATGTCGTGGACGTTCCATGCAAGGGGGTGAGAAGGGGGTTGGGGGAAGGGGTTGTTAAGCGTTTTATTCATATCAAATGCAGTGACACATACATGATATGGAAGCCGATATGGTATAAACACGATGTTACAGAAGATGTAAGTATTGTAAATACCGGGGGGGGGGGGGGGGGGGGGGGGCAGAGTGAATTTTTCGATATCAAATACGGATTTCCTCGTACTATTATTGTCTTTAATAAGACATGGGGCAGTCTTCAAATTGTACGCGATATAGCCTATATCGTATATAGATTATGTGGGATTCTTTGAGAAATATTCATTTCTGGAAGTATCATAGTTTTATCCCCATACGTGTAGAACGTCATTTTCTTCCTGTGTCACTTCACAAATCCTGTCTAGCACTGCACAAAGGCTCTTGCACGGAAGTCCAGGGCTTCCAGTTTACGTTGGGCATGTTTGGCCCATGGCTCTGGCAGGTATGGGTAGACTAGCAGGGATTCTACAGCCTGTTCCTGGCTCATGCGCCCCGGAAGTAGGTTTTGATTGGGGGTGGGGAGGGGGGGGGGGGGGGCAAGCCCTATTGGGGGCTCACGATTTACTTTGTGTAGGGGCTCATGCCTAACCACACTCTGGGTTGCCAACTTTGAGCCAGAGGTGAGAGTGAGACATTGCGAGGGAGCGAAGCGACTGAGCGGGGGGAGGGTGTGGGAGGGGTTGTCCCCCTTCCCACGGTAGGCAGGTAGGGAGCTTTTGTATTTTTGGACTTGAAATTGTGCAATCTGGTGCATACCTAGATAGAAGATTCGGGCTTAAGACTAACTGTATCTGGGAAAGCGTGTTATGATTTGATCGACCAGAAAGTTTTGGTGAAAGGTGCAATTTGGTGCACAACATGCCATACATGTGAAGGAAATTTAGAATCCGAGTTAACTTGTCATGATTCGATAAAACAAAGAATAAAATGTCTATGCTCTCATCAGAAAACAAAGAATACAATGTCTATGCTCTCATCAGATGTTTACAACAAACTGAGACAATCTGTTCGCGCGCGAGGCGCGCAGCTAAAACTCAAAATGGGTGTATAAACTAGTTATGATTTGATTTTGAATTGATTTTGATTTGATTTTGATTTGAATTTGATTTGATTTGATTTTGTCTTTCCCAATTTGGGTTTTGATGAAGCCTGATACGAGTGATTTCTTGGTATTGAGGGAGAGTTTAAAGGAAAATGCCAGTAATGGGAAACGCCCGACACGCAAAAAATGACACTTAGGCCTGCACTCTTACTCTTTTTACCAACTATGTGAATGAATATCCTTCTATTAACATGATTAATATGTGATTATAAACATTTGGCTAGAAAAACCGCCTACTAATGGATGTATTTGCAAAATTATAAAACTGATTTACAGTAGATTGAATACGACCGAATACGGCTTGCAATCTCACCAAGCCGACGTTCGAGACGTCTCGAAGACGTTCTAGACAAGGTGACAACCAATTCGCCCGGAAGTTGCAGGGACGTCGCCGCGACGTCTCCGCAACGTCTCCGGCAGTTGCGGCGTGGTCTCCGCAACATCTCCTCTCAGTCGCCTTGTCTCTAGTAGGTCTCGAAGACGCCGTGGAGACGTAGTGGAGACGTCGCGGAGACGTCTCCCCAGTCGCAGACAAAATTAGTCTCCACGACGTCGCCGGAACTGATAGAGACGTCGCGGAGACGTCACGGAGACGTTCTCCGAAACAAAAATTGAACATATTTGATTTCCCCGCAACTCCCCAGAGACCCGGCTAGTCTCCAGGAGACATCGCGGAAACGTCTCCGCCCCCAGCGGAGACTCGAGTCGCCAACAGGTTGCCAACTAGTCTCCAGGCGAGCGAGTAGGCGGTCACCCTTTGTTTGTTGGGGCTTACATCTACGGGCTCTATAGTGTTCAAGAAGCTGGATTTGAGTCGTCTACCCACTGGTTGTTGTTTTCAAGAGTGGCTGGATTGTATTCTTAATGTGCTTCTCTTTCAGGGACAAGACCAGTTTTGTGGTATGTCACAGATGAGATATGGGTCGCCTGCCTTAGTTGGCCTATTGCTTGTAATTTCATTTTACTTTTGTTTTTTTACCCACAATTGAAATACATCTGTACCTTCATAAATACAAGGTTAATATGAAAGCTGAAGTATACATACAAATAAACCATAGTAGAATGATTCTAGGACTACTGCCCCCTGGACAACCCCCCTAGACGATTACCCCCTAGGAAAATTACCCCCCGGACAACTACCATCCGGACAATTACCCCCCCCCCCCCCCCCCCCCCCAAGACAACTACCCCGAGACAATTACCCCCAAGACAATTACCCCCAAGACAATCACCCCAAGACCCCCAAGACAATTACCCCCCAAGACAACTACCCCCGGATAAATACCCCCCGGACATTTACCCCCAGACAATTACCCCCCCCCCCCCCCATGTCGACTATCCCCCGGAATATTACCCCCAAGACAACTACCCCCCGGATAATTACCCCCCAGACAATTACCCCCCGGTAGATAACCCCCCGAATATTACCCCCAAGACAATTACCCTCAAGACAATTACCCCCAAGACAACTACCCCTGGACAATTACCCCCAAAACAATTAAACTCCTAGACAATTACCCCCAAAACAAGACCAGTAGCGTAGCGGGGTCAACGGATGGAGGGGGGGGGGGGGTGGGGGGGCACAACTGCGAGGGAGTGGAGCGATTTGGTGCATATCCTAGACAAGCTATGTAATCAAACACACATAATGTATGCATATTAAAAAGTGAGAGGGACAATCACCACATTTCGAAATTTGAGTTCCCGCAACCGAAATAGAGTTTGCAATGGGAATTAATCATTATACTGACGCATAGGCGTACCTAGGGGGGGGGGGGGGAGGGGGGTGGTCAAAGCCTCCCCCCTCTTTTGACCAAAACATAACTGTTTTAGGGTTTGAACCCACCCCCTTTACAACAATCAAACCAGTATATGATACTGATACATAGCTAACGTGCCTAATGTAGCACATGCATCAATATACATGTACATGGGGATTTAATTTAAGGTATCTAATAAGTATTCTCATTCAGGCATCTCACAATGTAAGGAATAGGGCTGGACCTTTACATTTCTGTCCTACAACCAATAGGATATACATTTGTTTGATTACGTAACTGTCTTCCAGTGTATGGTCTCTGTTCTGGGAGCCAGTTTCTGGAAATCATTGGAATTAAGGAGGGATTTGCCGAACTTCAAGCATGTTCCAAGGTTTCACCCATCGTAACATCCAAAGCATTATCATATGATCCATAAAGGGGACCCAAGTCAGCGTTAGTGCTCGTTTCTGGACTCTTTCAAAAGAGGCTGTCTGCATTTTTGTTAGACCAGGGTGCAAACAGGCACCCCATTTGACATTTGACGACCCCAACTCCCTGCTTACAAAACAAAATCAGTGGTTTAAATCAGCGACGGACCCCCCCCCCCCCCCCCCCCCAACCCCCCCCCACACACACACACACTTACACGACTCAACCAGTGGTCTTGGTCCCGTCTTTGCAAATACGCACCCTCACATCCATCCCCTTGTAAAATCCAGGCTACCGTCCTGAGCGGTCACATATTTTGTTTTAGGGGGGAGGGGGGGGGGGGGGGGGGGTAATTGTCTAGGGGGTAGTCGTCCGGGGGTAATTATCCGGGGGTAGTTGTCTTGGGGGTAATTGTCTTGGGGGTAGTTGTCTTTGGGGTAATTGTCTGGGGGCAGTTGTCTTGGGGGGATAATATCCCGCGGGGGGGGGGGGAGGGGGGAGGGGGAGGGGGGTAATATTCCGGGGGGTAGTTGTCCGGGGGGTAGTTGTCCGGGAGGTAGTCGACCGGGGGGTAATTGTCTGGGGGGTAATTATCCGGGGGTAGTTGTCCGGGGGGGGGGGGGGGGGGGGGGTAATCACCCGGGGGTGGTCGTCTAGGGGGTAGTATTCCGGATACTTAGTGGAATAGGTGGGTGGCATAACACAAGGGAAAATAATATTATAAGCTTTTTAAATATTTTTTTATATCGACACACATGATCTCTCATGAACATAGTGTGACGGCTTGTCATACTGGATTTGATGTACACTTGGCTTGCCATAGGCAAGAATCTTTGGAAGTTAACATGGCTTAAAATTACAAACATCACGGCTTTTCTTGTGTACTTTATTCGGTCTTTTGTGAGGAACTCGGGAGAGTGTACTAGTTATGGAGTGTCGTACCATCAACTCATAACAGTTGGGGCTTGTAGCCGGGAGAATTTGTAGTTTTTCTGCAAGTTTAGAGGTAATATGGCCGGTTTTTGTTGATGTATTTCGTTCGAAGTCATGTGTGTTAATTTCCCCGCGGAGGCGTCACTCGGTGTCGGTGGTCGTTTGGTGCGGCGAAGGTTCTGGCTCGCGCGCGCCAGAGGTTTTGCATGTGTGAGTAGCTGGATGGTGACTGTTCGTTGTGTGTTGAGATTTACAGTCGTGGTACGTCTACATGCAAGTTTTACGTGTACAGATGTTTAGCTTTATCAACATGTACATGGGTTGCACTGTGGGAATAAAGTGCTGGGTTTTCTAGGCATTTTGCAGTGTGTGATGAGTGGGTTCTCTGCTCTGTGTTTCTCGGGTGTTTAAGATGACACGTCAGTTGATGGTTTTCATCTGGATATTTCGTTTTGGGATGTGGATTCACGTTTGAATTCGTGTTCTGGTACATTTTACTTCTACATTTGTAGTGGATGTGTATGTGGGCTATTTTGACTGAAGAGTTGCATTGGAAGCAGTGATAGGGCTGTGATGTGATTGTCGGGATAGTTGTCGCTGTCGGAAATTGGCAGAATTACACAGGATATTACGTGTTGATAAGCTTTGGACAGTTTATTGTGTGAAGTGTACCAGTAGTGCAGTTGTAGTTTCAACTGAACTGGGTTGTGTAGTGCAGTTTTGTGTGCATGCCAACATGTTCTAGTTCCGACTAGGGTTCTTTTCATAGAACAAATTTTGAAGGGTTTTGTTTTCCCTTGATGCATTGGTTTTATGCATGTTCTCTTGTTCATCAGGAGGTTTCACACATTGGTTAAATGTGTGGTGGCGTTGTGTATTCTTCACGATTGCTGTGTTGGATTTGCTTGCGAGTAATATGCATCGTGTTAACCGGGTCGGTTAGTTAAGTCATTTGTTTGTTTGGATGCGTTACAGATTTTGTTCACATGTGAGTGAGTGCAGGTTTTTGCATGGTAAGCTTGCAGCAGGGATAGTTGTGAACACGTGAAAGGAGTTGTTGGCCTTTGATGCTGATTTTTATATTCCTTTGAGACACAGGTGTGTTGTTTAAATTCCCAAGATGTCTGATTCGTTGAGGAATTTTGTTTGCTGTCCAAGCGTGGAGAAGCTGATGGAGATGCGGAAAGATGCATTGTTAGAAATAGCGTTGTACTATTATGTGAATGATGCTAGACCGTATATGGCTAGGACAGAAATCCGGAGAAGGATTGTTAAGAGTCTGGTGGCAAGGCAGGTTTTGTCGGAGTCATCTGTGAGCTTTGTTGAAGATTTTGCTTTGCGAAGGAGAGTGGAGGAGATAGAGAGACAGATCAAAGTTCTTCAGGGGAGACAGCATGAAGAGAAGGCAAGTGAGTCTGATGTGAGTGTTGGAGATAGCTTGTTAAGTTCATTAAATACAAGTGACACAAGGAAAAGACATTCAGGCATACATGTACAAACACAATCACAAGGTATCAGTGATACAGGGGATTTGAATGTTTGCTCGAGTACGGTGATGTTCGGTCCAGGTGTTCGTGGAAATCCTTGGGATGATGTAGAAGGTCGTCTTAACCATGGTAGTAGAGAGAAGGTCGGAGAGATGGCGACGGCTTTGAACGACATCCAAGATGACGTCGGGCAGATGATGACTGCGCTTGACGGGATGATGTCTTCTGGCGTCGCAGACCAATCCTCTGGTGGCAGACGAGCTGGACGACATGCTGGACGGCAACAATGTGGTGGTGCAGAGCTTCATGGCAGGCTGGAGACCTCTCTACCTGGAAGCGGTGACAGAGCAGATGTCCTGGTGCGGCCTGATGAGGTGTCTGATTGTGGTCCAGATGACTACAGGTTTGATCGTTGTGACGGAGCAGATGTCCTGGTGAGCCCTGATGAGGTGTCTGCTTGTGGTCCAGATGACCGCAGGTTTGATCGGCCTGCATTCCAGGAGAGGAGGAGCCCAACTGGTGAGATGGTGCTGTCAGCTTCCAGTCCTGATGATGGAAGGCATGTTCCGCCTACCATCCAGGAGAGAGACTTTGAAAGTGAAGCTGCGCTGGAGAGCCTGGAAGAGGTGCCAGAGGGGGGACCGGATGGCGACTGGCTAGAAGTCGAGAGACCTGATAGAGGCCAGAGGGAAGAAGCAGTTTCAGCTTGTGATCTAGGTGATCGCAGGCATGTTCGGCCTGCGCTCCAGGAGAGGGTCGAGCTTTGTGAGGCGGCGTCTTCTGATGTCGAGGAAGCTGACCAGGTGGAGAGGCGACAAGGTGGTCGACGTCGGGCCAGAACTTCTTCATGTCCTCGACGCAGGGCGAGAGGTACTAGGCGACGACGCGGTGTTCGACGAGCCAGGGCAGCTAGATGGCGAGCAGGAGCTCGTTCTCAGTTTCGGACTGGTGTTCGACGTGACGCTGGAAGGAGACGTCAGTGGAGGCCTCGTCGCAATTCGCGCTTGATGAAGTCGCAAGTGAGTGGTCGTCGATCGAGAAGACCAGGTGATCGCGGTGATGCTGATGAGCATGTTGGCCGTCAGAGTGAACTGAGAAGCCAGTCAGTAGCATTTCAGCGACTGGACTTTAAAAAGAGGAAGAAATTGATTCTTTGTCTCTAAACCATGATAACTGATGCTGAAAGCCTGATGAAAAGGACTGGACGTGACAAAGAATCTGGAGACCTCAATTTAAGACTTTATGAATGAAATCCGGAAAGACTGAATTTAAGAAAACCTGATTTAAACATTCAAAGAAAAAGGAAGAACAGTTATTTCATGTGTTGACATTTTGAAAAGTTATGTACATGTATTATGTGCATTAATTTTGATGTTGTCTTCCCTTAAACAGGATTGTTGGGTGGACAGCTTTTAGACGCTTTTAACTATTAAATTTGCATCTTTCTTTTGCAGGATGACTTTGATCAGGAAGATTAATGCAGTTAGCAGTTTCAAGAAAAAAAAAATTAATGTTTTCACATGTTCAGTTTGTATGTTTTTGCATTGCGGGTGAAAAAAATCCATTCTCATACGTTGTAAGAACAGGTTGATGTATTTTTCTTTTGTGTTAGATTTGTAGAGGTGATGTAGAAGATCTTGTGGAAATGTTTAAAAACATTTAAAATGATATTTGCTAGAAGATAATGGTTGTGGGTTCACATTTAATTTTAAATATAAATGTGCACAACGTCTTACACAATATATTTTGTTGAAGCTAAAGGAAAGTTTTATAAGATACACATTAAGTGACAGATGTGAATGCAATTGAATGGAAGCATTTACATTTGTTTCGTACAGGATTATAGATACATGTGCAGCATTAAATAATTTGTTAAGAAGTAAAATGTGATTAAGGGATTCTGAATGTGAACCAATTGCATGTTTGGGCAAAGTCGATATTGCATGTGCACATGTATTTATTTTGATAAATGTTGGGAGTTCCTGGCAAGACAGCTGTAGTTGGGGTTCAATACTTTGTAAGCTTGATGCAAAGAGACCATTGTTGATTTACTGTGCAGAAAATCTTAAATGTAGAGATCTTGTTTATGTATAAGAATGGTTTTGATGCATGTTGTTTTCATAGGTTATATTCCGAGGTAGTGAAACACATGTGTGCAGTATAGGCTTTGTTTTTAGAATACAGACATTAAGTCTCACATTTGTGTTATTGCCAGAAACATTTTTGAGGTCATTTATTTTGATGTTATAAATGCCATCTTTAAGGAGGAAAGTGTGACGGCTTGTCATACTGGATTTGATGTACACTTGGCTTGCCATAGGCAAGAATCTTTGGAAGTTAACATGGCTTAAAATTACAAACATCACGGCTTTTCTTGTGTACTTTATTCGGTCTTTTGTGAGGAACTCGGGAGAGTGTACTAGTTATGGAGTGTCGTACCATCAACTCATAACAATAGTCAGACGTACAACATGGGTATTTGTGAAATAAAAATGGACACAATATCAGAGGAACACGTATCAGTGGAAACAAATGGCTGGAGCCCACTTCTGCGATTGCATTAGAGACTAAAGCAATCTTTGTCTGTTCGCAATATTCGTCATTATCGCCTTGACTTGCATAATGCGATGTGAGCAAAGTACTTGCTCATGCTGCGTTAAGCCTCGGTCACAACCCACCGTGCGTGTTTTTATTCCGTACGTTTTATGGGGAGGCCACGGCCGCCACGTTTTTCTGAAAACGTGGGGAGGGAGTGGCAAGAGCATGGAGGGACCACGTCACACGCACGGTTGCGCAAGGTGTAAGTACGTGGCCCGCACGCCACGCCTGGCCGTCAACGGTTGCGTGGATCGTACGTTGCGCACGTGGTAAGTGAGTTGTACGTGCTTACAACGTACGATCTCCGTGCGATTGCCACGTTATTGTACGGAGGCCGTACTTACACGTGCTGCTCACGTACGGTGTCCTTACTCACTCGCATTTTGTAAGTGCGTGCAAGTGTGATGAACGTGAGTTTTTCCGCCCGATGTCGGGGGTATATATAGGACGACCTTCCGAGGTTCTCCAAAAGTCCCAGCAGGGAGGGAGTACGTCAACGCACGTCACTTGCACGGTTGCGCAAGGTGTAAGTACGTGGCCCGCACGCCACGCCCGGCCGTGAGCGGTTGCGTGCATCGTACGTTGCGCACGTGATAAGTGAGTTGTACGTGCTTACAACGTGCTTACTCGGTACGGTCCACGTGAATTCTGCGTGCTCATTGGACAGTTGAACTGGGGAAGTGCCGAGTAAGCACGGACCACGCACTTATCACGTGCGCAGCACGCACGTACTAAGTGCGCCGTCCGTAGAGCAAGTGACCGTGGGAAAAATGTAAAAGACTCACGGAGTCAGTGCGTTTTGCGCTCATTGGCTGTAGAGGGCACGCGCGTCACCCGTACTGGGGGTGAATCCGTAGCCCGACCGCAGCCCGAACGCAGCGAAAGTTCCTCGTGCACTAAAAGTGCTACGGAGTGTCTGCGTGCGCCCAAATCCGTACTGAGGCGGTACTCAACACGTAGCATATTCGAAATTGGTGTCACAATAAAGCCTCATTATATACCTTTCAAACGGTGCATTATGTGTAGTGATTATGCAACTGGGGCGATTGCAGTAGCCCAGAGAATAGGGGGAGGCAGGAAGTGAAATGTCCCAAAATGCCTCAATGCATTTAAGTTACGAGTGCATGACTGTGCTGACCAGTTTTTTGAAAGTTCACTTTCTATTGAATACTGCCACCCTTTCCATTCATTAAAATCATTGGAATTTGATCCATTTTAATGGAAATTATCTTTTCATTACGATGGCATATTGATCGTAATGATTAGGCAAATGGGTTGTGCGCAGCAAACCGGAATATGGAGATGGGTCGAATGTGAAATCAGAAAAAAAATGTGGAGTTGACAAAAAAATCAGAGCGTTGCATTTTTTTGGAGCTTTTGGGAGGATTGTTTAGCATTTTAAATGAAATATTCATGTTTCAAATTGATATCAACGGAAAGCCCAACAACTCTTTGTTTTGAAATGGGTCACTTTTGAGGCTCCCCCACATTCATCTCCCTGCAGCCGCCCTTTACTAAAAATCATTTAAATTTTAAATTTTCATACAGAAGAGTTGTTGGGTTTTCCGTTGATATCAATTTGAATCATGAATATTTTATTTGAAATGCTAAAAAATCCTCCCAAAAGCTCGAAAAAATGCAACGCTCTGATTTTGTGTCAACTCCATATCTTTTTGTTTGATTTCACACTCGAACCATCTCCATATTCCGGTTCGCTGCACACACCCCATTTGCATAATCCTTACGATTAATATGCCATCGTAATGAAGAGATCATTTCCATTAAAATGGTATCAAATTCCAATGATTTTGATGAATGGGAAGGGTGGCAGTATTCAATAGAAAGTGAACATTTAAAAAACTGGACAGCACAGTCATGCACCCGTAAATTAAATGCATTGAGCCATTTTGCCACATTTCACTTCCTGCCTCCCCCTATTCTCTGGGCTACTGCAATCGCCCCAATTGCATAATCACTACACATAATGCACCGTTTGAAAGGTATATAATGAGGCTTTATTATGATACCGATTTCGAATATCCTAATTTAAAAATCTGACAGATATGATCGATCAAACTTGAGTTTCCGAACTTTTTTTGAGGGGTTTGGATCCCTTTAACATGAATGTGACAAAAACGAACTGTGTGAATCCCTAGTAACAGTTTTTCTGTTTCACTGTTATACTGTTTATAATTGAAGTTTAAAGAGTCCATTGTCCTGATGCTTATAAGCAGCTTTTAAGGGATTGACTTGATAATGAAGGGAAACGATTAGAATATCTCCCATACGTTGTTCAATTCGTATTGTTCAATAGTACCATGGACCAGGTTTTTTTTCTTCAAATGTTCCTTTTGTAAGAAATATATTTACGATTGCAGTATTGTTAATTATAGTTACTATGTACTGGATAGTCTTAAATGTGTACAACGTCAGTGCAATAAGTTTAGCAAATATCACTTTGCATTACTTTCCGCGAATTACTCAGCCATATAATCTCCATTTTACCTGACATTTTTACACATTAGCTAGTGGACTTTTCAGATCACAAAACCACGCATTATACCCACCATTCATCACATGTTGCATAAGTCAACACGTTACTGGATCCCTTAAAACTTGCACAAAGTATCGGTGTTTTGTGTTTTCATTTCTGTAACCTAAGATAACTTTTCGACTCCGGCCCATTGTATGGAAGTCTTTAAATTCACCCTGGCTATGTGTCACAAATCATATGTGGTGCACATGTCGCAGTGTCAGCGATGGTCCAGAGGAATTATTTTTTGAGCTCGACTTGGGCTTATTCTATACGTTTTTAAATGTAATTTTAATGGATTTTAATGTTTATTATGTAGTCTACAACAAAACCTATCTTTTGCTTTCATATAAGGCTGGCGCTCCCATGAATTGGAAATAACTAAAAAGAACATCACATACATTTAGTTCACTGTTGAAAAATGGAATGTATGTACCTGGTCTGAAGGTCTGCTCCTTTTGTCTTGGACTTGCTCTTAGGACCAGGGTTGATTTCTATGTCTCCTGCCCTCTTGAGATGTAGTTTGGAGACGAACAGCTTGCAAAGGCATTTGCGTTGATCCTTCGTTAGGCTCATATGGGAGACAACGTCATGCTGAAGAATTGCAAAATGACATTTGACATCAATGTCAGTAATATTACGACAAAAACAGTCCAGATTGACCAGATAATTATGTGACGTTTCTATTATCCTTCTTATAATATTTCCCAATGAAATTAGTTCGCAATGGGCGATGCACACTATTTCAATTATTCAATAAAATGATTTAGACATACAGTAGCATACATTCTAGTATAATTTTAGTTCAAATGCAAATTTACATTTTTTCTGAAATAAATGTTGTCATAAAAACGTTGATTCATTGCAAACGTAAATACCATTGCAATACAGAGGATGCGATGATTTTTCTTGCGGAGATTTGCTTTTAGACATCTATTTGCAGTGTGTTCATTTAATTGAATGTTCCAACAAATTATTTGGCTATTTGAGCATGCAGTATGGGAAACAATAATGAAGAAGTACATATCTTCACCTGCATGGCGATGCTAGGGGTAGTTCTGTTGGGGGCTGAAAACCACGACGAAGTGCGTGATGACAGGACGCCAGAATAGTTTAGTCTTGGGGGTATTGCATCTCCTATTTGGAAGGAAGAGGGTGTCCAAGATGTGTTGTTCGGGTTCAAACCTGAAGGCATGTCTGTTGTTCGCTTACTGGAAGTGGATGGAGCCCATGTGACGGCGTATAATGCAGAAGTTTGTTGGAATTTCAAGTTAGGAGTTAAACATTTTCCAACGGAGAATGTACCGGATGAATCTCCAGTTCTATTTAGACCTGGCACTAGTACCGCATGTAGCCTAAGCAAGGACAGTACGGTCAGGAATGTTACTACGATAAGTACCAGTCCAGCGTCAGAGCCCCTATATCTATCTCCATGTTTTTTCTGGCTATTTTCTTGTGAAACCTTGCAGGTGTAATAATCCTTCATCTTGTCCTTTGTCCTGGAATACCTCTTCTGTCTACATTCCTTCTTCTCATCGTTTGAGGTTTTGGGAAAGAATATCCCAATCCTAATTCTCCACTCACACAGAGAGACGGGCATGTTGGTAAAAATAATACGTCAAACGACCTTGGTGTAAAGGATCTTCTTTGGTACTTTTATCCCTCCTTTCTGACCCTGGTGACAGACAAAAAATGAACAGAAATGCGGTTTGTTGATTAATGACATATTTTTCGTTTATTGTATTAATATTTAATACTACTTTAAAGCCAATGTCCATCTTTTTAAGACATTTTGTAAACGGCTCTTTTTGAATAACAGTTTTTTTTACTTAGTAATTTATAAAGTTATATTCCTTCCGAGCATGGTGGAGTTATAACTATTTGTTTGTAATGTAATGCTTCAGGTTCAGTTCCTCAGTGTTGAACTGCTCTGCTATGAATGCGGTTATCGTAGCATGTTCTGTTTGTTCGGTGTAAGGAACACTTGGCCACTCATAAGATGTATTTTTTAACTACTGGGAAATTCCAAGGTAACATGCTAGCGGTCGGAGGGTGTTTCTCACAATGAAAGTCCAAATAACTCATAACACATAATTGTCCAGAACCAACTTTTGTTATGCATCTGTTAAGAGGATTGTAAAATAACTCTTTAAAACAATCCATCACCTTCTGTTTTTTTTATTATTATTTTTATTTTTTTTTTACATAACCCTTTTTTGGAAACAACACTGTGTTGGACCTTACCTCTTTGGGGGAAAACAAAAAAAATTTTCTTCGTAAATTTCAAGATTTTTCCAGAATGAATTTGAGTTTTCGGTTAGCTTTACCGGATAGAGCTGCTCAAAATTTATAGATTAAGCTAAACAAATGAATTTTGATAGAAAATGAACCTAACCTCTTTCGGAAACGAGCTCTTCGGAAAGAGTTCGTTTCCAAAAAAGGTCCACTTTTGTAAGTTAGCAATGATGAGAGGATATACAATTCTATTACATGAAAGAGCATAATAATGGATTGTAAAATAACTCTTAAAACAATCCCAGCACCTTGTGTTTTTTTAATTAATTTGTTTTGATATTTTGTTTGGGACCTAACCTTTTTTGGAAACAACACTCTGTTGGACATAACCTCTTTTGAAAAAAACACTAAATTTTCTTTGTAAATATTGACAACTTTCCAGTATGAATTTCAGTTTTTCTGTTAGTTTTACTTAATAGAGCTGCTCAAAATCTATAGATTAAGCTAACAAAAATGAATTTTGATGGAAAATGGACCTGACCTCTTTTGGAAACGAGCTCTTCATATATGGGATATATTGATGAGATGAATAAATGACATACTTTTAATGTAGTGATCCAGAATCAATAAAGAACTAGATAAATTAAATGATCGTCCACATGACACAAATCTGCAGCATGGCGCCCTCTATTGATCATAACATATTTTAGGACATAAACTTTTGGGGGCGCTGTCACTGTCGCCATACCATTTATTTAGCTCTACTTATTTCAGCATTTTGCTTCTTGATCATGCCATCTTACGTGAATATCTTTGTTTTGATTTGTTGATGTACTTGGAGGGAGTGTATGTGATCAAACTTGTTGATATTCATTGACTTCATCTCGCCTGGAAAAGTGTTATTTTAATATGCAGATTACACTTTGGATTGTCGCGGCACTATCGTTTGTCAACTTACGGACATCTAACACGAGCCACCCCGACACCCACGGCAGATATATCCACAGGACTCCCGCACATTTCTCCTGTACGGTATGCAACATGCAACTGAATGTAGAACCCGCAACCGCGGGAGCGGAACAAAAGAAACGATTAACGTACACAGTCAATTCTTTGTTGATGTTACGCAATCACTGTTCTACCCAGTAAGCTGCTGTAACCACCGCCGCTGTGAACGAACTTGGAATTGATCGCGCTCAGACGCAATACATGACTGATTGTAAAAAGACTTTTAAACACAAACACAGAGGAAAACGAGGGGGCAAGCGACACCGAAAACTCATCCCTACCATCACTGGCAATCGACCACCACTGCAAAGATCTCGTACAGACCCTCGGCAAGATAAAACTTTGAAATCCAACTTAGTCCGCATACAATTACAAGCGTCTTGTAGACCTAAACAAAGATGTACAGTTCAGTTTCCATCTTTCATCCTGATGAACTCGAGATCACTGAATAACAATGACATCGACGTCGCTACCGTCACCGAGACCTGGTTCCGCTCAGACCTACCACCAGAATTCGTTTCAATATCGGACTACGACTTGTTCGCGAAATCAAGAATACAGCGAAAAGGAGGTGGTGTTGCTGTATACGCAAACCAATCTCTCAACCCCCAGATCATGCCAAATGTTTCTGTTCCTGATGACCTCGAAGTGGCATGGGTTAAACTACTTCCTAAGCGACTACCTCGGTCTACCTCCATGATAGTGGTCGCCGCCATCTACCATCGACCAAATGCCCCGACCGCCAACGCGTTGATCGACCATCTGCTAGTAACCATGGACGCAATAGCATCAAATCACCCAGACACAGGGTTCGTCCTGATGGGTGACTTTAACGAACTTGATATCACCCCGCTCACCTCAAACCGTGGTTTTCAGCAAGTTGTTGACAAACCAACTCGAGGGCAGCAAACGCTTGATAAGATCGTGACCAACATTGGAAACTACTACTGCGTTCCTTCAATCTTACCGCCGCTGGGATCTAGCGACCACTTGGCGGTTCTTTGGTCTCCAGCTGAGTACGTAGCCAAGCCAAACCGAACAAGGACGAAGATTACACGACCGATTACAGAGAGCGCACTACGCGAATTCGGCCAATTGCTCATCGATTACGACTGGACTAGCGTCTATCGAATCACGGATGTCAATGAGAAATGTGACACCTTTTACACGTTGTTGTTACCACTGATCGATGAATACTTTCCGACTTGCATCGTCCAATGCCACGGAGAAGACAAACCATGGATAACACCACAATTAAAATCATTGATCAAGCAACGCCAAGTTGCTTTCATTGCAAAGTCAAGTCGCTGGAAAAGCCTGAGAAACAAATTCTCAAAACTCATCGCAAGAACTAAACCAAATTTCTATGTTGGCCGAGTACAGCAGATGAAACAAAGCAATCCATCCCAATGGCACAAAAACATCAAGTGCATGACCGGAGGCAGGGGCGTCGATCACGGTGGGGGGGGGGGGGGGGGGGGGGATGGGGGGATATATCCCCCCCAATATTTGAGGTGGGGGGGATGGCCTGTATTATCATCCCCCCCAATATTTGGGAGGGTAAAAAAAAAAAAAAAAAGTATACTGGCGCATGTAATTGTGGAAGAGGCTACTATCGTATATGTCTTATGTTAGAAAGTCCTTACTCATTCCTCCATAAACAAAAGAAGCGCGATCCGCCCTTTGGTTTTCTGCAAACTTGATTTCATTAATTGTGTTTATCTATAACACGGTAACTCCAAAAAACAAGTTTATAAAACGTGAAATTGATGCCTTAGGTATGCTCCAGATTGCACAATGTCAAGCCCCAAATGCAAAAGCTTTCTACCGTGGGAGGGGGGACACCCCCCTCCCACACCCACCCCCAGGCGCTGATCTACGGGGGGGGGGGGGGGGGGGGGGTTAGGGTTTTTTTTGGGCTGCCAAGTAAAAATGTGATGTGCATAGACAAACGCCATCATTGTGTCCAGACCCACACAGTATCCGTATCGTCATTGGATCAAACCCCCCCCCCCCTTAGCAAAATAGCCCCCCAAAAATCGCCTCGCCGCTACGCGGCTCGTGGACGATGCTCCGCATCGTCATTGGGTCAAACCCCCCCCCCCTTAGCAAAATAGCCAACAACAAAAATCGCCTCTCCGCTACGCGGCTCGTGGACGATGCTCCGCATCGTCATTGGGTCAAACTCCCCCTTAGCAAAATAGCCAACAAAAAAAATCGCCTCGCCGCTACGCGGCTCGTGGACGATGCTCCGCATCGTCATTGGGTCAACCCCCCCCCCCTCTTAGCAAAATAGCCACAAAAAAAATCGCCTCGCCGCTTCGCGGCTCGTGGACGATGCTCCGCATCGTCATTGGGTCAAAACCCCCCCCCCCCCCTTAGCAAAATAGCCAACAAAATCGCCACGCCGCTTCGCGGCTCGTGGACGATGCTCCGCATCGTCATTGGGTCAAACCCCCCCTCCCTTACAAAAAAAAACCATGGTAATACCATGGTTTTCATGGTATTACCATGGTATTACCATGGTACACATGGTATTACCATGGTATTACCATGGTACACATGGTAGTACCATGGTACACATGGTTATACCATGGTAATACCATGGTACTACCATGGTACTACCATGTGTACCATGGTAGTACCATGGTACACATGGTAGTACCATGGTAGTCATGGTACTACCATGGTACTACCATGTGTACCATGGTACTACCATGTGTACCATGGTACTACCATGGTACTACCATGTGTACCATGGTACTACCATGGAAGTACCATGTGTACCACGGTACTACCATGGTACTACCATGTGTACCACGGTACTACCATGGTACTACCATGTGTACCACCGTACTACCATGGTACTACGTATGTGTACCATGGTACTACCATGTGTACCATGGTAATACCATGGTACTTTAATGATAACCATGCACAGGGGCCGCGGAAAGGTTTTGAAAGTGGGGGAGGGGGGGGGGGGCTGACCTCATTTGGGCTGTTACTATGTAGTTATTATTTTGTGCTGATGTATTTCTTTGTTTTAAGCCAAACAAAGGGGGGGGCTGCAGCCTCCCATCCCCCCCCCCCCCCCCCCCCCCGCTGGCTCCACGGCCCCTGAACCACGACATTTCCATGGTAAACTAATACCATAATTTATTACCACATAATATGGCACAAATCAGTGACCTAGCTACAACCCTATGGTATTACATTATATTCTATATATTTCACCATCTGTATTTAATTAGCTATAATAATAGAAATAAGATGCAAATTACATTTCTTATATGTATAATGTTATACTGTTCTTTGCATATCTCACCAGGCGCGCCAGGCAATCTGCACACTTTCTAGGTACAATATGCATGTACCCCCTCCCCCCCCCCCCCCCCCACCCCCCTCAGGTTAGTCAAGTCAGCAATGGTTCTGATTGGCCCAATATTGAGGGACCCATTTGAACAAGCGGCGGCAGCCATTGCATTATGCAGGCCAATGCATGCAACGAACGGCAATATGCTGCGCAGTATAGTATGCACAGACTGTACGCACGCAGTGTATGACATGTGTATGGTGCATGCAGTGCTAGTGCAGTGCAATGCAGTGCAGTGCAGTGCAAAATACACTGTATATTAGTGCGTGCAGAGAGATACTGAAGCTGTACCCTATTACAACAACAAGCTATGAGGCCAGGGGAAATGTGTATTATACTTTTAGGCATGGAGATTGGAGAACTAGACTTGCAGTTGCATGGACATGATGGAGGATGAATTCAAATTTGAGTAGCATTAATTCCCAGAAAAAACTGTTGGTAAGTATTATATGTTTACATGATGTAGCTTACATTTTAGAAATTAGAAATGTGATGTGATGTGAACTGATGTGACAGTGATGTGATGTGACTGTGATGTAATGTGATGTGATGTGATATGAATCTATGATGATGTGATTGTGATGTGATTGTGATGTGATGTAAACATGCTAAAGAGTAAAGTACTATAATTTATCATGATGATGCCGCTTGGGAATTGTAACTAGTAAGACAAAGAAACAGCCTACAAAAGTACAACTTTACAATGCTCATTGCCTCATTCTCTGTCGTATATCACATCTACAAAGTATGGTCCACTCAGGTGGACCATTTGTAACACGCAATATATGGCAATACACGGGAGATTACTATACTGCCTATTCATACACTGTTGCGTTCACCAGTTGAACGCTGTGTTTTAGGACGCATCGGTAAGGAAAACGGACGGGAAATAATAATTTAATTTCTACATTTTGCGGTCTTCAAAACAACAAAGTAGGTAATCATTATCAAAATACATGAATTGGGGATCACATAAACGAAAGTTTTTTTGCATTTGATGGTAAATTGAGGGAGAAATCAGCCGACAAAAACTTGTTTCCGTTGGATAGTGCAGCGGGCGGAACAGGTTGATCTCCGCACAACGCTATTGTAATGAACCTATGTGTGTCATATATGGTCATCATGGATTCATGGTCATTGCAAATGAAAACAAATATGATTGAGTGACATACACTTTGGCATCCCATTACTGTAATACATCAAAATGTCATTCTTTACTCACACAGCAACGAAATGGCGAAAGTTCTGATGTGGTTATCGGATTTGAGATTATCACTTTATAATTTGAGATCGCCTTCAAAGACAAAGTCACGTATTATGTTTTTATTGGCTGTCCCATATCGCATATCGTGGTGTTCATTAACCAGCACACCTCCAGACTAGTAGTACTAGTACTCCCATTGACAATGTACACATCTCATAATTTCTAGTGCGATGTTGGCATCATTTCACAATAGACATAGCGGACAATCTACACATCATTTCACTTAAAAACTTCAGCCTGTGCACATTCTAAGTTTAGCACGCAAGTATCAGGTGTGCAATTTGTCACAAAACACACAAACACAAAGTTGACGCAGGATGCAAGCAGAATCATAACTTTTCAACTTTTACTTGCCCGAAAAGAAAATGTACTTGCCCTATTACTTCTAGATGAGATTTACAAATTAGAATTTCATTATTATCTCCTAGTTGAGCAAAAATTTAGTTGCCCAGTTGGGCAACCAAACTAGACCATTTATGAAACTTCACTTGCCCGACATCAATTTTTACTTGCCCCGGGCAACAGGGCAAGTGGTAGTGTCGAACACTGCTTTAGTACAAGTTAACATTTCAATAACAATGATTTATCACTGTTATGTAAACAATTATAAATACATGTCTTTACTGTTTTTATTTTATATGTTGTGCATTTTTAAAAATAAAATGGTGAGATACTTATAATATTCTCTTGATTTCTCTTTGTTATACACCTTACAGGGATGCACTTTCACCATTGAAAGCACCTCTACATCAGATGATAATGAGAGAGAAGTCATAATTGCCGTTGAGACGTGTCATAGAGCGGTCAAAGCACAACTTGAGCTGATTATCTGCAAGAGAAAGAGAAGCAAGGGGTCAAGCCAAGCGCCTTGCCTGAAAACAGTTATCAGCGATGGTAGTAGAGGATATTGCTGCTGCTGAAGTTGAGCCTTAAATTCTTGAAAAACAATTGAATGTGAAAACCTCTGTTAATGTATGTACACGTATTAGAGTACATGACAGGTACGGCTGTTCTTTACGCCTTCTCCAACAGGCTGCATGGAAGTCTCCCAGCTGCTCGTTATACAATCAAAACTGACACGGTGCCTGATTTACCATTGGGAGCTTGCTCCCAGTCACAGGCCACAGTGCATCAATAGTTTCAGCGAATCACCCACGTCGAGCTCAATCCATTGTAGCTCGTCTGAACGTACAACTTTTAAAACCCGGCCCATACGACATCGAGCGACCCACTGAGCGCTTAAGGCTTTGCATGGTCAACGGATTTTATCTACTTTTCTTCTACTTTGGCCTCCGACAGGGAGCGACCCACTGCCTCTGCCAAGCACCACAAATCGTTACCTTCTCTTCTTGACGGCGAACATCAACTCCATTATCAGGAGTGTCGATCAGCGTCGACGGCGCATACTTTACAAGTTTACAGCTCTTTAGCCATGACAACAAAATCTTGTGGAGTGTGTGACTCAACTGGCAATGTAATTGTGATGAGAATCCTTGTGCCGTGGAAAATCCTGCATGATGCGGATTCACGCTGCGCGCTTGGAGGGTTGAGCGCATGTGATGGAAAAATACTGAGTCACATGAAATTGGTAATGACCAGTTTACCAATTGAAGGTTAAGGTCACGATAACATGAATACAATAAAGGCGAGAGTACTATGCATGAATTGTAAATTACAATTTTCCTTGCACCAAGCAGAAGAGGAGCAGTATAGCTGTTATTATTGTGAACGCCAGATTAGAACAGGAGTTGGCTAATCTGGTCACACCATATTTGGCCAAAAATTGGTAAGATTGCATTTGAAGGAGTCTGCTATTTGGTTGCCTACCTAGTCAGTGATAGGTTTTCAGGCCATGGCCAATGGAAAATCATGGAAAATCAGATCATGTTTCATAACTGATTGATGCGTGAAGAACATTGATTGTGCAACTTCTTATAAAAAAAGTCCATCTAGTTGAACATGTGTGAATTAAGAAGCAAATATTGATTACAATTCCTTTTAAATATACATGCATTTAAAATATGTCTACTTGAGCAGTAGATGTACATACTTTGTCAAGTATTGAGGTGGTAATTGGTAATCTTCCATGCCTTTTTGGTGGTAAACATTAATTTCATGGCCCAAAGAGGGCTTTATTCAGACATACCATTGAACCTACATCTCCCATCTCTTTGCCTACATTTAATGTTATTTCTATGATAGATTGTTTCCAATACTGTTTCATTAACTTAGGATTTTTATCAGAAGTGATGATTGAGATTCAATCATTTACAGAGTTTTCTTATTCTTCTAAATGATACATGTAGGTTTGAAAGAGTGAAAAATTATCACATGAATACGTGCAGTTCATTTTATCCCATACTGCCCATTGATTTTGACGACAAATACAAAGCATTCAGAAGCGCTTTTCGTGTAATTCATGAATATTTGCAAACCTGGGGGACTTTTGCGAAGGCAAAACCTTGTGAAAAAGAATGTAAAACTCTACGTGATATTGGCTAAATTTTACTTTAATGTTTGATTGTACTTAATAAAAATTGCTGTATTAATATAAGGTTGTTAAATATAAATAATAATATTTTTTGTAGTTATGTAGGATGCCTAAGGGCAAGTCCAAGGTATTTGTTCCCAAGGGGGTGAATTTTCATATTCACCCAATTGAGTGAAACTTGATGTCATTTTAAAGCTAAGATATTGAATTTTAATAATTTGAAGAAAAAAAATTAAAAGCTTGTCTCCAATAAATAGTAATAATCAAATATATTTGCATAATATGTAACTCGTCGTAACACGCGGGACATCTGAATAAAAGACAAATTAAATCATATTTAAAATGCTTGTAATGATTCTTTACTTATTATTGGCTTGACCTGATGTCATTACCAGAAGGAAGTTGGATTATAATTTTCAGCTTGTTATCTCATTCAATATGCATATTAGATGCATTCCAAAATTAGCATGTCCCGCGCGTTACATTTTTACATCTTATTGTTTCGATTACTCGTTAATCAAAAGGTTTATTTTTCTGAAACTCTACAAAGTTCTAATTTACCTTGGGGGACATCCATAACATATCAACAAAAAGTTATCCCATTTACCTAATTTACATAAATCAATAATTAGATTTTGTAACACGCGGGACATTTTGTAACGCGCGGGACAATCTATACAGTAAAGCAATGGGTTTTTGAAAATCCTGTTTTGGCCTATTGGTTTATTTACGATCATTCCGTAACACGAGAGGATATTTGCCTGCCACTTAACAAGTTTTTTCTATAAAGTCTTGCGCAACTTTTGAGACCGAATTCATGACAAACATTTGTACCCTTACAAAGGCACATGACTTTTTGGAAGTGGAAGTCAATTTGGAAATTGCATAATTTTGTGATTTATGTACAATTCCTATGGAAAAAGTGTTTTTTCATAGGATTGATAAAAACTCAATAATTTCTCATTTTAATCACTGCAGATAATTGATTTTAGGATAAAAATTGTTTGACAGTGGTGAATAATTGATTTCTTTCTTAAAAAGATGTAAAAATGGAAGTTGAAAAACAAAGAAATACATAAGAATTTCCCAAAACAAAGAAATACATAAAGAAAATATTCACTTTTGCAACTTTTGTTTTTAAATGTTGTTAGGAAATGTCATAAAGAACATTTATGCATAAGATGAGCATTTTCAAAGCACAAATTCTTGATATATCTATAATAAGGGCAAATTGGGGGGTGGGCCTATGTAAAACGCATGGTAGAAAAATGTCCCGCGTGTTACATGTCCCGCGTGTTACAATACAATCTTTTTTCAAATTGACCCTGTGTGAAACTCTAAAGTTTTGAGATGATGAAATTTCATATTCTGGTAGAGCACAAGATGTACATTAAGACCATACCAAGCATGTTTCGATATTGTATATAGATTCAGATGAATTCACATTCAAAGTCAAAGTTTAAAAATACCAACTTTCTCTGGTCCTGCGTGTTACGCTAGCAAAAAGTCGCATAAATTATTAATGCATGGGGGATTTCATTTTTTTTTTTTGCCGTATGATAGAATTTGCTCTAAAGCATCTAAAATGTAAAACAAATTGGTGTTTCAATATTTCTTATAAGAGTAAGCTCTCTTTTTCGCTCTGATGTCCCGCGCGTTACAGCTACAAAATAGCTTGGACTTGCCCCTAACTGATACAAATTATTTCAAATAACGGGAGCCTCGTCCTCATGTCTTTGTACACTTTTCAAGGGTGCAAAGACTGATGAAAGACTGCATAAGTACTGCACATTATTATCTAAGTGTGTATTTTTTTTCATCAATGGGTTAAATTTAGCCCGTGTTAAACTTAACCCACCACTTTATGGAGAGCCGCAATGCAAATAATGCACCTTTATTATAATGTGTGCTTGTTGCTACATGTACATGTAGATGTGCGCTTATCCTTGTCAAACGCCATACAAAACCTATGATTTAACCATTGCGCGTGACGCATATTTTTTACGCCTACTGGCAAGCAGAGTTTTAAAAAGTGTAAGAAAACTGACGATTATCGTCGATTTTTTCTGATTTATTTCACTATTCATCTAGATATGATATGTTCTCGTCTCAGGGAAACCTCCATACCACTGCTGTCGAAACCAAATGTAGAAAGCGTTTATTGAATTAAAAAATCAAGAAAATGTTGCAAAGCATCAATTACCCGGTTTTCCATAAGACACCGAGTTAAATTAAACCCACTTGTTCCATAAAACGACGCGAATGACGTATTTTAGCACCATGCTGAATTTAACCTTTGATAAGAATTCCACCCTAACAGTTTGTCCTAGCTCTTTCAAGTCAAATTTGTCACATGTATTAGTATGTAGGGAAAGTGGGCATTCAAAAAGCTATGAAAGTATCATGCAACATATCATAGAGAGTTCTTTATATTTTTGTTTGAAATAACTTGCATGAGTGCAGTATGACTTTCAATCCAAACCTTTACAATTGGAACTTCTTCTATTCAATTGTGATGTATGTTTTGTAAAAAAAAACTTGGATAGATGATGCATGTTTTGCGAATTTCATTTTGAGAACAAAGATTGAAGTACAATCATGTTCATATGTCTTATATGTTGGAACTTACCATGACATGTGAATGCACATATATCGTCCAGATCTCAAATCTTTGTTAAACTTGGAAGTATTACAAAATAATGTCCATCTACTGATGTTGCCATTCTAATAAATGTTTTTAATGCAATGTACACACATTACTAGTATTTCAGTCCTTTCAAACTGTCATGTATAAAGTGCATAATGATGATTTTGGAATGTATTTTGTTGTTGATTGATTGATTGTTTTTTTGATTGCTTGGTACTGCTGGTAGTGTAATTAACAATTGTATGTTCTAAAGAAATACCACGGTATTACTATAGTACTACCACGGTACTGTATACCGTGGTAGTACCATGGTAGTACCACGGTATATTACTGTATAGGAACATGGTATTTTAGTACCACGGTAGTACCACGGTATAGTACTCTGGTAGTACCACGGTATAGTACCGTGGTAGTACCACGGCATGGTAGTACCGTGGTAGTACCACGGTATAGTACCATGGTAGTACCACGGTATGGTAGTACCGTGGTAGAACCACGGTATAGTACCGTGGTAGTACCATGGTAGTACCACGGTATGGTAGTACCACGGTATAGTACCGTGGTAGTACCATGGTACTATACCGTGGTAGTACCACGGTATAGTACCATGGTAGTACCACGGTATGGTAGTACCACGGTATAGTACCATGGTAGTACCACGGTATGGTAGTACCATGGTATAGTACCGTGGTAGTACCACGGTATAGTACCGTGGTAGTACCACGGTATGGTAGTACCACGGTATAGTACCGCGGTAGTACCATGGTATGGTAGTACCACGGTATAGTACCATGGTACTACCACGGTTCTATACCGTAGTACTACCATGGTACTACCACGGTAATACCATACCATGGTACTACCACGGTACTATACCGTGGTACTACCACGGTACTACCTACCATGGTACTACCACGGACCAACAAAACCACGATATTACCATGGTACTACCACGGTACTACGATGGTACTACCATGGTATAATATATCGTGTTACTACGATGCTATGGTACTACCATGGTAATACCATGGTAATACCGCGGTATACCATGGTACAGAACCTGGGCCAATATACCGTGTCGACACGGTATTGTACCGTGCCATGGTATTACCATGGTACTACCATGGTATTACCATGGTACTTTTTTATAAGGGCTCTTAGCAAAATAGCCAAACAAATCGCCTCGCCGCTACGCGGCTCGTGGACGATGCTCCGCATCGTCATTGGGTCAAACCCCCTGATCATCCCCCCCCCCAACCATGAGAAGAAATCGACGCCCTTGACCGGAGGAAAGCCCAGTCCGCCTGCGATCGAAGTGGAAGGGGTAGACGAATCTTACTTCGCAGAAGTAGCGGGGAAGATCAACAAGTTCTTTGTCAACATCGCAAGCGACATCAGCGAGTTAGACATCTCCCAACGTATTTTAGCACCATGCTGAATTTAACCTTTGATAAGAATTCCACCCTAACAGTTTGTCCTAGCTCTTTCAAGTCAAATTTGTCACATGTATTAGTATGTAGGGAAAGTGGGCATTCAAAAAGCTATGAAAGTATCATGCAACATATCATAGAGAGTTCTTTATATTTTTGTTTGAAATAACTTGCATGAGTGCAGTATGACTTTCAATCCAAACCTTTACAATTGGAACTTCTTCTATTCAATTGTGATGTATGTTTTGTAAAAAAAAACTTGGATAGATGATGCATGTTTTGCGAATTTCATTTTGAGAACAAAGATTGAAGTACAATCATGTTCATATGTCTTATATGTTGGAACTTACCATGACATGTGAATGCACATATATCGTCCAGATCTCAAATCTTTGTTAAACTTGGAAGTATTACAAAATAATGTCCATCTACTGATGTTGCCATTCTAATAAATGTTTTTAATGCAATGTACACACATTACTAGTATTTCAGTCCTTTCAAACTGTCATGTATAAAGTGCATAATGATGATTTTGGAATGTATTTTGTTGTTGATTGATTGATTGTTTTTTTGATTGCTTGGTACTGCTGGTAGTGTAATTAACAATTGTATGTTCTAAAGAAATACCACGGTATTACTATAGTACTACCACGGTACTGTATACCGTGGTAGTACCATGGTAGTACCACGGTATATTACTGTATAGGAACATGGTATTTTAGTACCACGGTAGTACCACGGTATAGTACTCTGGTAGTACCACGGTATAGTACCGTGGTAGTACCACGGCATGGTAGTACCGTGGTAGTACCACGGTATAGTACCATGGTAGTACCACGGTATGGTAGTACCGTGGTAGAACCACGGTATAGTACCGTGGTAGTACCATGGTAGTACCACGGTATGGTAGTACCACGGTATAGTACCGTGGTAGTACCATGGTACTATACCGTGGTAGTACCACGGTATAGTACCATGGTAGTACCACGGTATGGTAGTACCACGGTATAGTACCATGGTAGTACCACGGTATGGTAGTACCATGGTATAGTACCGTGGTAGTACCACGGTATAGTACCGTGGTAGTACCACGGTATGGTAGTACCACGGTATAGTACCGCGGTAGTACCATGGTATGGTAGTACCACGGTATAGTACCATGGTACTACCACGGTTCTATACCGTAGTACTACCATGGTACTACCACGGTAATACCATACCATGGTACTACCACGGTACTATACCGTGGTACTACCACGGTACTACCTACCATGGTACTACCACGGACCAACAAAACCACGATATTACCATGGTACTACCACGGTACTACGATGGTACTACCATGGTATAATATATCGTGTTACTACGATGCTATGGTACTACCATGGTAATACCATGGTAATACCGCGGTATACCATGGTACAGAACCTGGGCCAATATACCGTGTCGACACGGTATTGTACCGTGCCATGGTATTACCATGGTACTACCATGGTATTACCATGGTACTTTTTTATAAGGGCTCTTAGCAAAATAGCCAAACAAATCGCCTCGCCGCTACGCGGCTCGTGGACGATGCTCCGCATCGTCATTGGGTCAAACCCCCTGATCATCCCCCCCCCCAACCATGAGAAGAAATCGACGCCCTTGACCGGAGGAAAGCCCAGTCCGCCTGCGATCGAAGTGGAAGGGGTAGACGAATCTTACTTCGCAGAAGTAGCGGGGAAGATCAACAAGTTCTTTGTCAACATCGCAAGCGACATCAGCGAGTTAGACATCTCCCAACTTCCAGCATTCCTTCCCGCCCGCGAATTGCCTCAAGTCCAACCCTGGGAAGTCTTCCGAGAACTGAAGCAGATCAACCGAAGAAAAGCTCCCGGGCCGGATGGCATTTCAGCTCGGATCATCGCCGAGTTCGCCTACGAGCTGAGCATACCCCTCACAGACATCTTCAACGCCTCATTCAGCCAAACCAAGGTACCGGATCGTTGGAAGCGTGCGATCGTTGTGCCGATACCCAAGAAATCGAAACCTACAATCGAGGACCTCCGACCAGTGTCGCTCACAGATCACTTCGCGAAACTACTTGAGAAATTCATAGCACAATGGCTAATGAGCGACATAAGCGTGTCGATTGACCAATCGCAGTTCGGGAATAGGAAAGGCTACTCAACAGCGCATTACCTAATAGATATCCTGAATTCGATTTGCCGAAATGCTGACAAAGTGAAAACCGTGTCTACACTCGTAGCAACTGATTTTAGCAAAGCTTTTGACAGGATCGACCACCGAATCGCGATTGAGAAGTTGCTTGCCATGAATGTGTCTCCGTCTCTTGTCGCATGGATATCCAGTTTCCTGTCAAACCGTGAGCAGTGCGTGCGTTACATGTCGGAGCACTCACAGTGGGAGAAGATCACCGCCGGAGCTCCACAAGGAACACGACTAGGACCTTTACTATTCCTCTGCATGGTCAACGATGCATGCCGTGACAGCCCATGCTGGAAGGATGTGGACGACATGACACTGTTGGAGTGCAGAAAGGCAATAGCTCCACCAACAATACAAACTCATGTAAATGAACTAGAAATGTGGACCCAACAAAACTAAATGAAACTCAACCCAAATAAATGTGTTGTAATGAATGTACAGTTCGTGAGAACGGCAACAGTAGCACCCAAGATAACAATAGGCAATAATGAATTGAATGAAGTGTCAGTAGTCAAACTACTAGGAGTACTAGTCCAAAACGACCTGAAATGGTCCAGTCAAGTAACCGAAATCGTCAAGCGAGCAAGCATGAGACTTCATATGCTCCGCATTCTGAAGGGTTTCAAACTTCCTGCAGAAGATTTGCTGGTTGTTTATTGCTCATATGTGCGGCCTGTTGTACAATATTGTGCGCCTGTTTGGCATTCTGGCCTAACTAAACAACAGACGACGCAGATTGAGATAATCCAGAAAAGAGCTTGTCGCCTCATGCTTGGTTCGCAGTACAATACCTATGTAGATGCATTAGCTACATTAGGCCTCCCGTCTCTGTCTGCCCGGAGAGAGAAATTGTGCTTAAATTTGGCAAAGGGGTTAACAATGCCTTCTTCTCCATTCAACCAATGGCTTCCTCCCTCACGTGCCTCATTGAGCTCCCGCACACTCCGCAATGGCCAGGACTATTCGGAGGTCTTTTGTAGGACCGAGAGATACAAGAAAAGTGCCCTGCCATACCTCATACGGCTATTGAATGCAAACTCATAATTCACTCATAAAACACTTGTATTTTGTTAAGGAAACATATTGTGTGATACCACCAGACGTTCTGACTCACTGTATTCGGATTTGACTTTTATAAATGAAGATGTTACATCTTTTTAATTTCCTCTTCTGCCCTGAACACTACCATTATAGCCCGCAAGACCACCATAATTTACTTAGTGACTTGTACTTTACGACTTGTAGTTACGATCATTGAAGTATGATAAAAACCATTATCTCGGTGCAATATCTTATACCCTTCAATTTTTATGTTTAAAAATAGGATCCGTATTATATGCATACATTTGGTTTGTTAATAGTTTTTGTATTTTATTAATAGTATTTATATTGAAATATTATCATAGATTTATTTATTGTATACACTATGCTCAGATATGTGTTATATACCCACTATCTTATATTAATTACCCCGCTTACAATTTTGATATACTTTATTATTATATGTCTCCATCATTTATTATGGTTTACCCTTTATTGGCTTCCATTGCCATGATTGCCTTATTCATTATGACGTCCATTCATTTTTGTTTTTGTTTTGTATTTAATTCCTTAAAAGATTGTAAGAATTTGCATAATTTTCAATTAATTTTTTCTTCATACATTTTATTTTCAATTAAATTTAAATTTAATCAATTAAACATTAATTTATTATTGGAATGATATAACAGGAAATAGTTTCAAAATTTAATCATTTTATATTATGTACACTTGTATATTTATATATTTGTAATGTGCTCTTTTAAGTTAATGTGTTTTAAATGTATATTCATTGTAAATTGTACTCAATTCAACCTGTTGGCTACCATGTACAATATTTTATACCGCAATAAATAAATAAATAAATACAAAAATTCCTATTTATTTCAGAATTGAGTTCATGGAACCATCAAATATTATAACCAAAATACATACTTAAATGCAGCAATGAAACGTGAGACCTTTGAACTTATTACTCAAAAAAAGATACGAAATTTGTCGGTCTACAAATTGCATAAATGCAAGTGATTTCTTTAATGTAACGTGATTTCAATGTCTGTAAGTTTTTGTGTTTGATTAGATAATTTTACCTTTGACCTGTGCCTAAAACATTTGTTGAGAATTTTATTTTATCTACAGTACTCTTTCTAATATTCATTCTGTAGTTTTGTTGTGAGAACAACAACAAAATCAGTAATTTGACCCGTTGACCTTTAACCCCCATAACCCCATTCTCTAATCAGGTCATCTACTTTACTGGACGCATACCAGTATTAATTACTATGTCAACCTTCAAGGATTCTCTAAATATCTTGAGAATAATATTTTGTGCATATTAATTAGCTATGTGACATGTGGTTAACGCAGATGTGATTATTATTATAATTATTGTAATACAATTATAATAACTATTATTATTCAAAATGTAAATCAATGGAGCCGCGAGCTATCGAATCTGGCAGATTCTTCTTCAGGCGAACGAATGACACTAACTGAACTAAACATAGAATTATAAGCATGCACAGGTGGGAGGAAAGTGCGACCAGCAACAAGCTGGAGTGAACAAGGACAAAAGAATGAGGGGATACAATGGAGGAGGTGTGCATGCAGTAGCAGGCTAGAGTAGACGGGAACAAAATAAATTATTATTAAAATTTATATCATTGTCATTTTCATAACCCTTATTACTATTATTACTATTATGATTTATTGCTAGAAGCAGTAGTATTTTGGTCCTATGTAGTAATGATTTAGACCGCGGGCCGAGGTCCATTATCGTTTCATCTCGTGCTTCAAATTTTGTATATAGCTAGTTTTTTGTCGACATGTGTAAAAGTAGTATTGAAATCATACCTGAAACTCGTAAAATAACTCTTTAAAACAATCCCATCACCTTCTGTTTTTTTTTATTATTATTTTTATTTTTTTTACCTAACCCTTTTTTGGAAACAACACTGTGTTGGACCTTACCTCTTTGGGGGAAAAAAAAATTTTCTTCGTAAATTTCAAGATTTTTCCAGAATGAATTTGAGTTTTCTGTTAGCTTTACCGGATAGAGCTGCTCAAAATTGATAGATTAAGCTAAACAAATGAATTTTGATAGAAAATGAACCTAACCTCTTTCGGAAACGAGCTCTTCGGAAAGAGTTCGTTTTAAAAAAATGTCCACTTTTGTAAGTTAGCAATGATGAGAGGATATACAATTATATTACATGAAAGAGCATAATAATGGGATTGTAAAATAACTCTTAAAACAATCCCAGCACCTTGTGTTTTTTTAATTAATTTGTTTTGATATTGTGTTTGGGACCTAACCTTTTTTGGAAACAACACTCTGTTGGACATAACCTCTTTTGAAAAAAACACTAAATTTTCTTTGAAAATATTGACAACTTTCCAGTATGAATTTCAGTTTTTCTGTTAGTTTTATTTAATAGAGCTGCTCAAAATCTATAGATTAAGCTAACAAAAATGAATTTTGATGGAAAATGGACCTGACCTCTTTTGGAAACGAGCTCTTCATATATGGGATATATTGATGAGATGAATAAAATGACATACTTTTAATGTAGTGATCCAGAATCAATAAAGAACTAGATAAATTAAATGATCGTCCGCATGACACAAATTTGCAGCATGGCGCCCTCTATTGATCATAACATATTTTAGGACATAACGGAAATTCCTATTTATTTCAGAATTGAGTTCATGGAACCATCAAATATTATAACCAAAATACATACTTAAATGCAGCAATGAAACGTGAGACCTTTGAACTTATTACTCAAAAAAAGATACGAAATTTGTCGGTCTACAAATTGCATGAATGCAAGTGATTTCTTTAATGTAACGTGATTTCAATGTTTGTAAGTTTTTGTGTTTGATTAGATAATTTTACCTTTGACCTGTGCCTAAAACATTTGTTGAGAATTTTATTTTATCTACAGTACTCTTTCTAATATACATTCTGTAGTTTTATTGTGAGAACAACAACAAAATCAGTAATTTGACCCGTTGACCTTTAACCCCCATAACCCCATTCTCTAATCAGGTCATCTACTTTACTGGACGCATACCAGTATTAATTACTATGTCAACCTTTAAGGATTCTCTAAATATCTTGAGAATAATATTTTGTGCATATTAATTAGCTATGTGACATGTGGTTAACGCAGATGTGATTATTATTATAATTTTTGCAATACAATTATAATAACTATTATTATTCAAAATGTAAATCAATGGAGCCGCGAGCTATCGAATCTGGCAGATTCTTCTTCAGGCGAACGAATGACACTAACTGAACTAAACATAGAATTATAAACATGCACAGGTGGGAGGAAAGTGCGACCAGCAACAAGCTGGAGTGAACAAGGACAAAAGAATGAGGGGATACAATGGAGGAGGTGTGCATGCAGTAGCAGGCTAGAGTAGACGGGAACAAAATAAATTATTATTCAAATTTATATCATTGTCATTTTCATAACCCTTATTACTATTTTTACTATTATGATTTATTGCTAGAAGCAGTAGTATTTTGGTCCTATGTAGTAATGATTTAGACCGCGGGCCGAGGTCCATTATCGTTTCATCTCGTGCTTCAAATTTTGTATATAGCTAGTTTTTTGTCGACATGTGTAAAAGTAGTATTGAAATCATACCTGAAACTCGTAAAATAACTCTTTAAAACAATCCCATCACCTTCTGTTTTTTTTATTATTATTTTTATTTTTTTTACTAACCCTTTTTTGGAAACAACACTGTGTTGGACCTTATCTCTTTGGGGGGAAAAAAAATTGTCTTCGTAAATTTCAAGATTTTTCCAGAATGAATTTGAGTTTTCGGTTAGCTTTACCGGATAGAGCTGCTCAAAATTTATAGATTAAGCTAAACAAATGAATTTTGATAGAAAATGAACCTAACCTCTTTGGGAAACGAGCTCTTCGGAAAGAGTTCGTTTCCAAAAAAGGTCCACTTTTGTAAGTTAGCAATGATGAGAGGATATACAATTTTATTACATGAAAGAGCATAATAATGGGATTGTAAAATAACTCTTAAAACAATCCCAGCACCTTGTGTTTTTTTAATTAATTTGTTTTGATATTTTGTTTGGGACCTAACCTTTTTTGGAAACAACACTCTGTTGGACATAACCTCTTTTGAAAAAAACACTAAATTTTCTTTGAAAATATTGACAACTTTCCAGTATGAATTTCAGTTTTTCTGTTAGTTTTACTTAATAGAGCTGCTCAAAATCTATAGATTAAGCTAACAAAAATGAATTTTGATGGAAAATGGACCTGACCTCTTTTGGAAACGAGCTCTTCATATATGGGATATATTGATGAGATGAATAAAATGACATACTTTTAATGTAGTGATCCAGAATCAATAAAGAACTAGATAAATTAAATGATCGTCCGCATGATACAAATTTGCAGCATGGCGCCCTCTATTGATCATAACATATTTTAGGACATAACGGAAATTCCTATTTATTTCAGAATTGAGTTCATGGAACCATCAAATATTATAACCAAAATACATACTTAAATGCAGCAATGAAACGTGAGACCTTTGAACTTATTACTCAAAAAAAGATACGAAATTTGTCGGTCTACAAATTGCATAAATGCAAGTGATTTCTTTAATGTAACGTGATTTCAATGTCTGTAAGTTTTTGTGTTTGATTAGATAATTTTACCTTTGACCTGTGCCTAAAACATTTGTTGAGAATTTTATTTTATCTACAGTACTCTTTCTAATATTCATTCTGTAGTTTTATTGTGAGAACAACAACAAAATCAGTAATTTGACCCGTTGACCTTTAACCCCCATAACCCCATTCTCTAATCAGGTCATCTACTTTACTGGACGCATACCAGTATTAATTACTATGTCAACCTTTAAGGATTCTCTAAATATCTTGAGAATAATATTTTGCGCATATTAATTAGCTATGTGACATGTGGTTAACGCAGATGTGATTATTATTATAATTATTGTAATACAATTATAATAACTATTATTATTCAAAATGTAAATCAATGGAGCCGCGAGCTATCGAATCTGGCAGATTCTTCTTCAGGCGAACGAATGACACTAACTGAACTAAACATAGAATTATAAACATGCACAGGTGGGAGGAAAGTGCGACCAGCAACAAGCTGGAGTGAACAAGAACAAAAGAATGAGGCGATACAATGGAGGAGGTGTGCATGCAGTAGCAGGCTAGAGTAGACGGGAACAAAATAAATTATTATTCAAATTTATATCATTGTCATTTTCATAACCCTTATTACTATTATTACTATTATGATTTATTGCTAGAAGCAGTAGTATTTTGGTCCTACGTAGTAATGATTTAGACCGCGGGCCGAGGTCCATTATCGTTTCATCTCGTGCATCAAATTTTGTATATAGCTAGTTTTTTGTCGACATGTGTAAAAGTAGTATTGAAATCATACCTGAAACTCGTCAAGAACAAAACCTGCACATTTTCTGAAAATATGAAAAAAACCTTTTTCAGTTTGGACTGTAAGAAAGACCAATCACAGTACATTGCTCATAGCGTGATTTGTGGACTGACCAATCACGCTCTTTGTTTCATGCGCAAAATAGCCGGCCCAAACGTAAACAACAAGCACGTCACTGGATCATGGCTACCACTATTTCGAGTGCGACGGAAAGATTCGAGGCAAGTAAATCCGACTTCTGTGCCATACATGTCATCGACACTCAGAGCAAGTTTATACCATCTAGTGATAAACACTATGAAAAGTGCAAGGAGTGTGCAGCTACGTGGATAACGTTGGAAGAGAGGTTGGAAAGTGAATTTGCAGAGACGTTTCTGAAACAATACACGGAAGTAAAGGTGTGGGACAAGTCAGTAATGGCTGTACTGACGCGACGAGGCACAACTCAGCCAGAGCATGAGCACAGGACGGCTGGCCAGAGGAAAATAAAGAAGTGAAGGAGAAGTCTCTAAGAATCTTCAGATTGTAGGAGGCAGATTAGACCCAAGAAAAAGATGAGGTAAGTACTAAGTTATAATATGAACAGATCTAGCTCTACGACTTAATCAAAATACAAATGAAATGTATTCCCATTTTCCCAAAATAAAATTGCACTAAAAAAAAGAAGAAATTCCTATTAAATACTAGACCTAATGTAGTGAAATTTGTGATTTCAAGTTCGATGTTAGTGTTGGTAATCTCAAGATCACGAACTAAATGACAACATCACAAATTACTGAAATGCTCGGAGCTGTAATATGATTGACATATATTCTATTTTGGTTTGACAGTATGATTTAAAATTGTATATCCTACCTGATGAAATTTAAATGCCTTTTCTCACTGATTTCAATTGTGTTTACTAGCCTTTTCGCGTGAAATTGTGAGAGGGTCCCATAAAGGCATGACGTCCACTCGGTGTTGAACTATCAATGGCATGTTTAATGTGAACAGTATCATCTGTCTAAAGTACCTTCACAATACCAACACGAACTTCAACAATCTACCTGAAATCAGCTAATGACTCATAGATTTTCATATTTAGAATGATTTTGATAAAAAACAAATTAATTTTCTTTTCTCCCTTCTCCTATTCTTGAATTATTTAAAAAACCTGCAGATGCTGAGAAGACACAGCTATTAACAGAATTGCCCCAAGAAGAGCCATCAAGACTTTAACAAGTGCAAAAAGCAGTTCAAAAAGCCCGCGTTGTACACTGCGATTACAGATCCACCACATCTTCTTCGCTCGTGACATCCCTTGGGTGGGACCGACTACACATCCGGCGACTCTTTGCACAGTGCACGCTCTTTTACAAGATCCATCATCAGCTAGTCCATGTGCCTTTCCCACCAGAAGTCCGCCAAGCCAACTATTATTCAAGACATGATCATAACCTGAAGTTCACCGTTCCATTATCTACTATTGACTCGTACAAGTTCTCCTTTTATCCACGGACCATACGAGTCTGGAACCATCTACCTGGGCCGGTCGTCAATACAACAGGACTGACTACCTTTCAAATGGGTACATTACCCACCATTAGAGTAGTGCAGCCTCCCGTGGGCTTCCACGTTGTTTAAATGTCACTATACTTTTTTTTTTTACTTGCACATTTCACTCTTGCATCTTTATTGTACATAAATGCAAAGTGAAAATTGTGTTATGGCACCTCCTGCATGACGACACACCAGCAAATCATCCTAGTATAGCTTTGCAGCTGCATAAAGGGCTTACCTCATCAAGTATCAAGTAAGTGTCAGCAAGTGAGGATTCCTCTGTACCAAAGAGACTGCTTTGGTCAAGTTTTCATACGGACATCAACCCCCTACCAGCCATAATATAAACTGAATATATTTGCCAGTGCGTTGCATTATCTGCAATGGAGCTAAGTATATCCTTGAAAAGTCTACTGATATAGGCAGATATGAATCTATGCCACTATGGTTACCATGTTCCACACATGTGTAAATGGGTACCCATCTAGCCAGAGTGCTACATGTAGGTAAAAGAAGTGTCATGAAGTATTTATTAATCTATGCTCACCGTATAAACATGAACCAATATTTCGTTTTGACAAATCTGATTCCTGATACATTTTGACTAATTTTAATTTCCATGACAGTCCTGGAAAGTAATTGTTTTTTTTATATTTATTTATCTATTTATTTTTTTGTTGTTATAACATGACACTTGTAAGTTGTTATCATCATGTAATATTTTACCCAAAATAATGGGAAGAACATAGATGTTGGGAGATTGAGGTTTCTGGACTTGTATTCACTGTTTATGAATAGACACACTGTACCAGTGTAGGTACCTGTATATATATATTTGGACTGGGAATGTACTCTGGTGCATTTATTATTTTGTTCCATTATGACAAATATATAAATTACCACACTCTTTTTTTTCAAAGAAATCCTTACGTTGGGCAAGAAAGGTAAATTTCATGCAACTTTTTTGCTTGTTTTCGCATCGGCGTTCCATACTGCTAAAAAGTAATTTATAGCGGAGCGGGAATGTGCGCACGTGCAACCCGGATTATGATATCACAAGCAGACCGCAACACGGAGGAATGTACATGGTTTACATGCAGAGCCTATGATTTGCTTGTAAAACAAACTCGTTTTTGCTTGTAAATTGAGGCTTACCTGAACATTCCTAAGAAATGAATTATAGCAGCTTGCAGCAACACATCTGAGTGTAGATCGTCCATGATATAAACTTTAACAAATGTTTGCAAATATTGAACAAAATCGAAATAATATCTCTCTGTTAACGTGAGTATTGCACTCAGCGTGTACGTCTATGACCGAGCTATACTGCGATTGCCTGCATGTGACGTCACAAAGATGACGTCATTTTTCTTCGCCCGGACTCAATTTTGTTACGGGGAATACTAAAGTGAATTTGAAAGTAGATTTTTTTTATTTTACTGGGTTTTCCGACGCGGAAAATATGTTTTTATTAGTAATCTTCATGAAAATCTACCTTATATACAGTAAAACACAATTTTTAGGTAGTTTTCTCGTCAGCCAACCTTTAAGATTAACATTAATACACTAGTATGTAATCTATAGAACCTGTTTTGCATATTTGCACTCTGTAGTGAGTAAAGAAATGGACTAGTGAAAGCATGAATTTGTTAATGAATAGGTTTGATTCAGCTTAGGAAGAATGTTGATGTGCATGTAAAACGTTTCCATCTGCTCATATTATTTTTTGTATTTTCTTTACAAACTAATGAAATTAAGAAAAATATTATTTTTGCCAATGTTATGTTTAAAAACAAAGAAAACAAATCCTCAGATGCAAATAATAGGGAAGTTGATTGTATGTTTGGTTTACATGCTTTGTATGAATCAATGAAACAGTACACCATGATATTGAATATTTGAATATTTGTTGTATGAACTATGATAAGTTTGCATTGCTAGTACAGTAGACTGTCGTGTTAATACTATACAATGAATATGTACACAATCTTCTGGAGCAGACAAATAGCTTTGTTATTAATGAGTTAGTTTGATCGTTGTTATGAAACAATCAAATTATAAATTAATTTCAAACATAGAGAAAACTGACTAGAACTATTTAAATGAAATACATACACCTGGGAGATTTTTTTCAATAGCCAGACAATTTTACCTCATTATGATAATAATTTTTTGTTCTTACAATGAGTATACTTCATAATATGCATTACTTCTACTGTTTTGTATTTTGCCCAATTACCAGAACTTCATATGCATATGCAGATTTTCAATGGTTTGAGATAGATAAAAGAAGATCATAAAGATTTTAGTAAATATGGAAAACTTGACTTATCTTATGTTTTTTTCTTACAACTGTTCTAATCGTGTTCTAATATCAATTAATTTGGTGTGATAAAAAAGTGCATTGTCTGGTCTCTGGATTGTTTGTATGTTTGTGTACATGTATGTTTTGGTGTGTGGGTGTGTGTGTGTGTGTGTGCGTGTGTGTGTGTGTGTGTGTGTGTGAGAGAGAGAGAAAGATAGATATGGGAAGAGAGAGAAGTTGTCTGTGTATGTGTGTGTGTGTGTTTGTTTTTGTTTTTTGTATTTATTTATTTTACTTATTTCTGTATTGTTTTAATTATTTATTTTATTATTATTAATATTATTATTTATTTTTTATTTATCTATTTATTTATTTAAGTTTTTATTTTTTATTTTATTAATTTATTTTATTTATTTATTTATTTTCATTTTTTTTTGAGGGGGGGGGGGGGGGGGGGGGGTGGTAATTGCTGATCTCTCCGTCTCCCCTCTATTTCTCTCCTCTAATTATTTCCTCAAAGGAAAAGTCCACCCTGAAAATAAGTTGGTTTAAATAGAAGCAGAAAATGTTTCATCGTGGAGTTATCAAGTTGTGTTTGATTGATCACACCTACAAAAATTCATGATTTTCTTATTTTTAATCAGAAATTCACATTCAGATTATTGAATAAAACATACACATATAAACTATTCATGGTAAAGCAATGCATAGCAATGAATCAACAGGTTAAATTAACAAAATATAACACAATACTAGGCAATATTTACAAGAAGTAAAATCTTCACTGTCACGTTTCTCTCTTTTTTATGCCATTATCTAAACTAACTTAGTTTTAGGGTGGACTTTCCCTTTAAAATATAAAGACAATTATATCACAATCCATTCTAAGACAGACAGTCACTAGGAGGACAGCTTTTTCCCGGGGTAAATGATACTAGATTCATGCTGGTGGCGATTGCATTATGCCTCCATGCCATGGCACCTTTCGGAGCCGACCAGTGCCCCGCAGCTCAGGCGACAATGGCCTGATGATCTTCGTTAGCCGAAGTGCTAGTGGCGTATCGGTCTCTTTTCGTAAAATTATTTATCAACTTCAAATGTGTTTTGGGTAATTTTTCAAAGTGGTACTTATTCCTTATCTATTCCGGAATTAATTCGTCTAAACAAATGAATTTACTGTGAGTTGAGTTTCCATGTAAACAACAAAATCCAGATAAAGTTCGTGTCATTACATCGCATCAAAACAGACTTTTCGCACAACGATAAAACAAGCGATCTGATTGGCCCTAGCCTATGGGACACTGTTACGTTCTAATGAGAGATGCACTGGGATTGGATTATGTTTCAGAGAGTGTTGCAAACAAAATTCCAAGTTTCTTCTACTTTTTGAAAAAATGTGCACTCTTTGAGCTTGACGAGTTATGAATTTGTGTTCAGGGACTTTTTCTCTACCCACATGCCAAAATTCAGGTAGATACAAAATTTGAAGCACGAAAGTCAAGAAATAAGGCGATTTTTATGGTTCGGCCCGCGGTCTAATTTTCGCGGTACTCGTCAGGGGGTGTGTGGTGGGTAATCGAAGGGGATGTGGAATTTTATTGGGGGCAATTGCCTGAGGTAATTGTTTTGGGGGAGGGGGAGCGAAATTGTCTTGGGGAAACTTTCCGGGAGTATTTCTCGGGGGCGTGGGGGGGGGGGGGGGGGGGGGGTGTTGTCTTGGGTTAATTATATTGGGGGTAATTCTTGGGGCTAATTGTCTGGAACCTAATAAACCTTATATAATGACCGCGTATTGTTGGAATCGACCAGGACATTACAAAGTAGGTCCACGGATAGTTATACATGTATGTTTAATTGTTTGTGGACGTGTTTGGACATCGCAAGATGCTTTTAAGAAATCGTAGACATCTTACGACACTCGTACGAATTGAGTGAACCCCAATTCAGTCCAAAAATCGTACGATATTAAAAAAAGGGCTTTGGTGCCCGTGCGTAGCTCTCTCGATGTGTCTACGAGCTTAGGGAAAGTACAAAATCTTACGATTCACTTTGTTTAACTCCGTGTTAAAGGGTTAGTTCGGTTTTGGTAAAGAGAGTACTGTTTTGGTGAAACTGAATTTTAGTAATCAAAACCTGCACAATAACAGTAATAAAATAATAGTTCTAACTCCATAAAGGCTTGAAAGGAATACAAAATTAAAAACGACAAAGTAAGAAGCCAGTTCTTAACAAAACTCTGAAAATTCATTGGTTTCAGTGATTATAAATAAAACATTGTGCATGTTATATTGTCTTATTGTGTTATATTGTGTTAACATAGATGGAGAGAAAATCAACAACTATTTAAAAACCTCTTTTGTATTTTTTTAAAAGAGGAAGCATTTTTTTGTTTTCATTTGTAACGACTGGTTCAAAATTATCGAAATTTGTGGAGACCCACAAATATTACATAATGTTTATGTTTATTAATATTTCAACCGTTTCTGAATCGATTTCGATCAAATACAGTTTATTCTATCATTAAAATCAAATTTGGCTCTATTTTTTTCATTATCTCACCAACAAATATTCTGTGTAGCACCTTCTATACCAAAACTCAACTTTCCCTTTAAACATTTGTTTGACATCGTACGGTTAGGAAATATACAAGGAAAATGCCTAAAAGTGGCATCGTACGGGCGCCGTATCCTAACCCAGAGCATTTTTGACCTAGATATTAGATGGATACATGGTCTTAAATAAGACAGCACATTTCAATAATAACATTACAAATAAACATAACACACAGAAACATGTCATAGCATAAGTACAATTCAGCACTTAAATCACTGTTTATCGATTTGAGTTGATTGGAAATCAATGGAAATGGAAATGATAAAAAAAACATGCATCAAGCAAAGAGCGATTAAAACAAAATATGTCACAACGTTGCAGAAATTGTGCGCAGAGCGCGTCGTTAGCTGCTTGTGTACCCGGCGGGTGCGGTCGAAAATTATTAGTCCAGTGGCGTCCGGAGGTTCGACTATGCGATTCCTGCGAAATATGCGAACCAGCCGCGGTAAGCCCCGGCGCGTAAGAATGACAGACAGTGTCAAATAAAGTGACTGTTACAGCAGCGAGCTTTACATTATTGTGATAATACTGATATATATAAGCATGCCCGTAGCCAGGGGGTTGGGTGTTGGGCGTTGGGTGCTTACGCATCCCACCAAAGTCAGAAAGGTCCACTCTTTATTGGTCCCAGCCATCTGAACCAGTAGTCTCGGGCAATGGTCGATTTCAATCAAGTGTCAAAGATGTTACCACAATACAATCATAAATTCATGAACATTAATCAGAATACGGTGTGTTTACATTTATTCATCATTAATTCAATGAAAAGGATATTCATTTGTATGTTAAACTGATATTGTCAGTTACCTACAAAATGAGCACCATTTCAAAACTTTTTCATCATATTATATTCAATTTATATTGATGAAATAAGAATTGAAGTGTATTTGAAGGTAAACAAATTTGTTTACTAATCCAAACTATTCATCTGTTGACGTTTTTTGTGTCATCACATGGTATTCATCCGAATGTTAGTAATTGATTATTCAATAGTCGACATTTTGGGGTATAATGTGTATTTCACACTTTAACAGCAGTATGTGTTATTGTCCCTAACATCATAGCATAAGCACTGAGGTATTCAACATTTGCCTATGTGCAATTTAAGGACGTTCCCCAGTTATGTTTGTGCGCATCCGAACTGCGCAGGTTGGTCAGATGAAGTGCGCAAATTCATACGCGCGTTTATCAATGACGTATGAATGGCTTTGTGCGTGTGTAATTGTGACGTATGAATATATGTTTACGCACTTCTGCTATAGTACGCGCAAATGGCCCTCCATGGTTTGAAAATGTTTGATGAGTAATTTGAGATTCAATCCATTGGTCTTCTTCACTGAAAAAGACGGAGTAATATGTATGTTTTTGTTAATTTATGTTTTGCTCTGGATAGTATGTATAATAATAATAATATTGACTGGCTTGTTCTTTCGTGATATATCAGAAATATTGCATTCACTAGGATCATATTGCACTCGTCTTCGACTCGTACAATATGATCCTAGCGAATGCAATATTTCTGATATACCACTCAAGGCCAGTCAATATTATATAAAGTAACTGATGGAGGTCCTCGTGTGACCAGACGAAAGCAAATTGTTAAGAATTTGGTGGAGTACCTGAAGTCCTCATAAAGATACTGACAGGAATACATCATAACCCATTCACAATTTGCATTTCAAGGTTTCGAGAAAACAACTGTACATTGAATTGCAACAAATTTGGGCACAAATTGTGCAGATATTTGTTCTCTTACTTTTGACTCGTGTTAAACATTTTCACTGATACTAAGCATGATTTGTCCAAGAATTGTTTTTACACTGTGAAACTATCAGTAGGTTAATTACCCCTGTTTCAGGGTTCTGTTTTTTTTTCTATGTTTCATTCTTTTTTGGGACGCAAAGTACATCGCGACAGTTTACAGTATATCAACCACTGCAACAACAAACAAATGCAATCTACAATCATCACTATTATAGATCAAGAATTATTTTTTCATTGGGAGGCAGACTAATATGTTACAACTCCCCTTTCCTGATTTGTCTTCCTCCAGTAGGCCCACTCTGGCGTACTGGTGGGGGTCATGGGGGGGGGGGGGGGGCGCTTGACCCCCCAAATAAATTTAAATCATGGCTTTTCTCTAATTCGATAACAGTGATTGAAAGAAAAGAGTATTTCTTTAGACAAGAAAACTCAGATGTTACTTCATGTCAAGTCAAATTTCCTTCCCAAGTATGCACCAGATTGCATAATTTCAACTAAAACATTGCAAAAGCACCTTTACCGTGCACCAACCTACCATCACACCCTCCCATCACCCTCACGTATATTGGGTATGTGCCGCTGGGAAGGGTGACTTTTTCAAGAAAGATCCTTAGACATGGGTCCCCTTTTCAAAAAAAACCTTAGACAAGGGTCCCTTTTTTCATTTATTCCTTTCCCCTCTTTTCTCCCTCATTTTCTCCGGAATTTTGGGATTTGCCAATGTGAAATTGCTAAAATGTTCAGCTCGCTCCGCTTGCTCGCATACATAGTATTTCACAACGTCGGGTGTTTATAATTATATTACCCTTCATAACGCCATATCATCAGTAATAAAACGAATATACCCATACAATAATATTGAAACAAATTGCAATTTTCCGCTGTGAAATTGCTAAAAATTTCAAGCTCGCTCCGCTCGCTTGCAAACATAATATTTCACAAGCTCGGGTGTATAACCTTCATAACGCCATATCGTAAGTAATAAAAACGAATATACCCATACAATAATATTGGAATAAATGGCAATTTTCCGCTGTGAAATTGCTGAAATTTTCAAGCTCGCACCGGTCGCTCGCATTATTCATATTTATGCAAACTATATACCGTACCATAATTGAAGATATATTCACTGTTTTTCAATCATTTGAAAATTTGAGAATTTCACCTCCGATATGCAGCAGATAGCTCCATTCTAGTGTAAAAATTGCCAAAGCTCCTTGGTGTGGGAGGGGGGACACCCCCTCCCCCCCCCCCCCCCCCCCCCCCGCTCAGTCGCTTCGCGCCTCCGGGCTTGGTCGCTTCGCTCCCTCTTAATATCCGGTGGTGATGTGGATTTTGTTCAGCCCTCCAAAAGTTTTTGCTCATTACGCCACTGAGTAGGCCTATCACTTTTTCCACAATTATGTCAAGTTTGGCGAAAGAACCTGTCCGGCGGTGTGGAGTTTAACACACAAAATACCACATGGGGGCGCTGCAAGTAAAACACACAAAAAAAACACCAACACATGGACCGTCCTTTGTGAATATTTCTCCACCCTATCACGGACATTTTGGCAAGTTTTGTGAAAGTGACATGGGTTTTGAATGTACAACATAGGTTTTATGAACCCACCCCATCATTGCATCCCTTGATAGGTTCCCGACCAGATTTTGTGGTCTTACGATGTTTTCTGCCGCATGGGGGCGCTGCTAGCACAAAAACGAGCACACGAACCCCCCATTTTTATAGTTTTTCTGTATTCAGTAGCCCTTTCTCTATAATTTTGACAAGATTCGTAAAAAGTGACATGGGTTTTGAATGTACAGCATAAGTTTTATGAACCCACCCCATCAGTGCATCACTGGATAGATTCCAGACCAGATTTTGAGGTATTACGATGTTTTCTGCCGCATGGGGGCGCTGCTAGCACAAAAACGAGCACACGAACCCCCCATTTTTATAGTTTTTCTGTATTCAGTAGCCCTTTCTATATAATTTTGGCAAGTTTCGTAAAAGTGACATGGGTTTTGAATGTACAGCATAAGTTTTATTAACCTTGCCCATTATCCCACCCCTAACAGAAAACGTCCATGAGAAGGATTTTTAGGATATTGGTGTTTTCTGCCGCGTGAGGGCGCTGCTAGCAAGATTGAGAGCATACACCCCCAACTTTAATTTTTTTTTCCTTGTTTTGGATACCTTTCTCTACAATTCTCCCAAGTTTGGAGAAAATTACGTGGATTTTGAAAGAATTATGGGGATTTAAGTTTGCTATTGGACATTTTGTTGCCTATCATGGCATTGATCCTGTAACGCTATCATTCTATACTGGACGTCAGATTGCCATATTCTTCAGAGTCCCGTAGAAGAAAAACAAGCACACGAACCTATGGTTTTATTTGCATATTTGGGCTTCGGATGGGTCAAAGTTACGGTATGGAAAGTTTCGAAGAAACTGACATGGACTTCACTTTAACTGGGGAACGTCCTTAAGCAATAGATATTACGTCGCCTTAAACAAATTACAGTGGATTAAAAACATTTTAAAATTGTAAATTAATTCACAGGTTTTATTGTAGAGAGGGTATTTTATACATGGTGGCCCCCCTTATCATCTGCTCATATTATTTTTTGTATTTTCTTTACAAACTAATGAAATTAAGAAAAATATTATTTTTGCCAATGTTATGTTTAAAAACAAAGAAAACAAATCCTCAGATGCAAATAATAGGGAAGTTGATTGTATGTTTGGTTTACATGCTTTGTATGAATCAATGAAACAGTACACCATGATATTGAATATTTGAATATTTGTTGTATGAACTATGATAAGTTTGCATTGCTAGTACAGTAGACAGACTGTCTTGTTAATACTATACAATGAATATGTACACAATCTTCTGGAGCAGACAAATAGCTTTGTTATTAATGAGTTAGTTTGATCGTTGTTATGAAACAATCAAATTATAAATTAATTTCAAACATAGAGAAAAAAGGTGCATTGTCTGGTCTCTGGATTGTTTGTATGTTTGTGTACATGTATGTTTTGGTGTGTGGGTGTGTGTGTGTGTGTGTGTGCGTGTGTGTGTGTGTGTGTGTGTGTGTGAGAGAGAGAGAAAGATAGATATGGGAAGAGAGAGAAGTTGTCTGTGTATGTGTGTGTGTGTGTTTGTTTTTGTTTTTTGTATTTATTTATTTTACTTATTTTTGTATTGTTTTAATTATTTATTGTATTATTATTAATATTATTATTTATTTTTTATTTATCTATTTATTTATTTAAGTTTTTATTTTTTATTTTATTAATTTATTTTATTTATTTATTTATTTTCATTTTTTTTTGAGGGGGGGGGGGGGGGGGGGGTGTGGTAATTGCTGATCTCTCCGTCTCCCCTCTATTTTCTCTCCTCTAATTATTTTCCTCAAAGGAAAAGTCCACCCTGAAAATAAGTTAGTTTAAATAGAAGCAGAAAATGTTTCATCATGGAGTTATCAAGTTGTGTTTGATTGATCACACCTACAAAAATTCATGATTTTCTTATTTTTAATCAGAAATTCACATTCAGATTATTGAATAAAACATACACATATAAACTATTCATGGTAAAGCAATGCATACCAATTAATCAACAGGTTAAATTAACAAAATATAACACAATACTAGGCAATATTTACAAGAAGTAAAATCTTCACTGTCACGTTTCTCTCTTTTTTTATGCCATTATCTAAACTAACTTAGTTTTAGGGTGGACCTTTCCCTTTAAAATATAAAGACAATTATATCACAATCCATTCTAAGACAGACAGTCACTAGGAGGACAGCTTTTTCCCGGGGGTAAATGATACTAGATTCATGCTGGTGGCGATTGCATTATGCCCTCCATGCCATGGCACCTTTCGGAGCCGACCAGTGCCCCGCAGCTCAGGCGACAATGGCCTGATGATCTTCGTTAGCCGATAGTGCTAGTGGCGTATCGGTCTCTTTTCGTAAAATTATTTATCAACTTCAAATGTGTTTTGGGGTAATTTTTCAAAGTGGTACTTATTCCTTATCTATTCCGGAATTAATTCGTCTAAACAATGAATTTACTGTGAGTTGAGTTTCCATGTAAACAACAAAATCCAGATAAAGTTCGTGTCATTACATCGCATCAAAACAGACTTTTCGCACAACGATAAAAACAAGCGATCTGATTGGCCCTAGCCTATGGGACACTGTTACGTTCTAATGAGAGATGCACTGGGATTGGATTATGTTTCAGAGAGTGTTGCAAACAAAATTCCAAGTTTCTTCTACTTTTTGAAAAAATGTGCACCCTTTGAGCTTGACGAGTTATGAATTTGTGTTCAGTGACTTTTTCTCTACCCCACATGCCAAAATTCAGGTAGATACAAGATTTGAAGCACGAAAGTCAAGAAATAAGGCGATTTTTATGGTTCGGCCCGCGGTCTAATTTTCGCGGTACTCGTCAGGGGGTGTGTGGTGGGTTATCGAAGGGGATGTGGAATTGTATTGGGTGCAATTGCCTGAGGTAATTGTTTTGGGGGAGGGGGAGCGAAATTGTCTTGGGGAAACTTTCCGGGAGTATTTCTCGGGGGCGTGGGGGGGGGGGGGGGGGGGGGGGGGGGGGGGGGGGGGGGGGGGGGGGGGGGGGGTGTTGTCTTGGGTTAATTATATTGGGGGTAATTCTTGGGGCTAATTGTCTGGAACCTAATAAACCTTATAAAATGACCGCGTATTGTTGGAATCGACCAGGACATTACAAAGTAGGTTCACGGATAGTTATCCATGTATGTTTAATTGTTTGTGGACGTGTTTGGACATCGCAAGATGCTTTTAAGCGACGTAGACATCTTACGACACTCGTACGAATTGAGTGAACCCCAATTCAGTCCAAAAATCGTACGATATTTAAAAAAGGGCTTTGGTGCCCGTGCGTAGCTCTCTCGATGTGTCTACGAGCTTAGGGAAAGTACAAAATCTTACGATTCACTTTGTTTAACTCCGTGTTAAAGGGTTAGTTCGGTTTTGGTAAAGAGAGTACTGTTTTGGTGAAACTGAATTTTAGTAATCAAAACCTGCACCATAACAGTAATAAAATAATAGTTCTAACTCCATAAAGGCTTGAAAGGAATACAAAATTAAAAACGACAAAGTAAGAAGCCAGTTCTTAACAAAACTCAAGAGGGCGATCTCTGAAAATTCATTGGTTTCAGTGATTATAAATAAAACATTGTGCATGTTATATTGTGTTATTGTGTTATATTGTGTTAACATAGATGGAGAGAAAATCAACAACTATTTAAGAACCTCTTTTGTATTGTTTTAAAAGAGGAAGCATTTTTTTGTTTTCATTTGTAACGACTGGTTCAAAATTATCGAAATTTGTGGAGACCCACAAATATTACATAATGTTTATGTTTATTAATATTTCAACCGTTTCTGAATCGATTTCGATCAAATACAGTTTATTCTATCATTAAAATCAAATTTGGCTCTATTTTTTTCATTATCTCACCAACAAATATTCTGTGTAGCACCTTCTATACCAAAACTCAACTTTCCCTTTAAACATTTGTTTGACATCGTACGGTTAGGAAATATACAAGGAAAATGCCTAAAAGTGGCATCGTACGGGCGCCGTATCCTAACCCAGAGCATTTTTGACCTAGATATTAGATGGATACATGGTCTTAAATAAGACAGCACATTTCAATAATAACATTACAAATAAACATAACACACAGAAACATGTCATAGCATAAGTACAATTCAGCACTTAAATCACTGTTTATCGATTTGAGTTGATTGGAAATCAATGGAAATGGAAATGATAAAAAAAACATGAATCAAGCAAAGAGCGATTAAAAAAAACAACGTTGCAGAAATTGTGCGCAGAGCGCGTCGTTAGCTGCTTGTGTACCCGGCGGGTGCGGTCGAAAATTCTTAGTCCAGTGGCGTCCGGAGGTTCGACTATGCGATTCCTGCGAAATATGCGAACCAGCCGCGGTAAGCCCCGGCGCGTAAGAATGACAGACAGTGTCAAATAAAGTGACTGTTACAGCAGCGAGCTTTACATTATTGTGATAATACTGATACATATAAGCATGCCCGTAGCCAGGGGGTTGGGTGTTGGGCGTTGGGTGCTTACGCATCCCACCAAAGTCAGAAAGGTCCACTCTTTATTGGTCCCAGCCATCTGAACCAGTAGTCTCGGGCAATGGTCGATTTCAATCAAGTGTCAACGATGTTACCACAATACATTCATAAATTCATGAACAGTAATCAGTATACGGTGTGTTTACATTTATTCATCATTAATTCAATGAAAAGGATATTCATTTGTATGTTAAACTGATATTGTCAGTTACCTACAAAATGAGCACCATTTCAAAACCTTTTCATCATATTATATTCAATTTATATTGATGAAATAAGAATTGAAGTGTATTTGAAGGTAAACAAATTTGTTTACTAATCCAAACTATTCATCTGTTGACGTTTTTTGTGTCATCACATGGTATTCATCCGAATGTTAGTAATTGATTATTCAATAGTCGACATTTTGGGGTATAATGTGTATTTCACACTTTAACAGCAGTATGTGTTATTGTCCCTAACATCATAGCATAAGCACTGAGGTATTCAACATTTGCCTATGTGCAATTTAAGCAATAGATATTACGTCGCTTTAAACAAATTACAGTGGATTAAGAACATTTTAAAATTGTAAATTAATTCACAGGTTTTATTGTAGAGAGGGTATTTTATACATGGTGGCCCCCCAAAACGGAACGGGGTACTTGCCATGAAAAACAATGATAAATAGGTTCAAGGTATAGTGTATATTTTACAAAGAAAAATAATCATATGAATTATGCAATATTCACACTTACCATGCATACAGCGTCGTTTCTACTTCAGAATGTAACCGCAATTTAACACAAAATAGCTCCGGAGTTACAAACAGAAATCTTGATGTGACATACAACAGTCTGCCAAGCACATCGGCAGGTTGTATTGTACTTGATTTCAATTACGTATACATTTCTAGCACGCAATATCGTGTGCTATGGCCATAGATTGTACGTATAAGTCTTAACTTACCAGCACAAGCGTCGATCACGGGGTCATCCAAGAGACTGCTAACTTGAATACAATTTCATTTCGTGATACAAGCACCACAATTGGCACAGAACTTACCTTCGTAAAAGTTCGTCATTCCTAAATGGCCGCTATTTTCATAATGGCTGTCATGGCAGCATGATAAATTGTGTATTTCGAAAATACTGAAGGAATCCACTATTCAAATATTATATATATATACTACGGAATACAAAGGTCCTGCAATGGCCAGTAATGTGGACAACTTCATTCCCCATGAGGCAAAAGAAGATGTGATGTTCCGATAAGTATAATGTATGTTACTTACTCTATGTACTTCAGCTTTCCATAAAAAAGTATGCAGGACCTAAATAATTTTAGAATGGCCATTTGTTTTTTAACATTTACTCGAATACGTGTTCTTCTAATTTGCTGTTAGTTTTTAAGGCTTGGTTTTGAATCCACATGAAAGTATATTACCATGAACATTTCAAATAACTCTTTGAAGTTAAGTTTTGTTGTTCAATACTATTTCTTTATATGCTGGAATGTGCAGAACACTTATACATTTTTACAAACCTCAAATACATTTTGTAGCATGTGGCCGGATCCGGGCATAATTGCAACAAGGCATGACTGGAATTAGATTTGTACATGTTAAGGAAAAGTATAGTCGAGAGGGATTATTGGCTTCTCTATCCTGCGAACTTAATACAATTGTTCATTCAAACACATTGGCCCGGATTCACCAGGAGGTTTGTGTAAACCATGGTTTAAACCATGGTCTATATTCTATAGAGTGCTTCTCGTATAATTTATAATGTGATGACTGTTAGAGCTTGCTAATTAGCAAATTTCACCATCTGAGAAGAAAAACATTTATTTGGTGCATTCAGTAAATGAGTACTATCAACATTGTTAACAATAAAAGAGTTAACATTCTTCCTCCATCAGTTTACAAATGTCACTCCATAGATGTAAACCATGGTTTGAACTATGGTTTTTACACACCTCCTTTGCGAATTCCATCCACTACTTTCATGATTACACATGGACACACTGCAAGCAATATAAGACCAACATATCATTTGTTGAAATATTCAGTAATGGCAACAGTCTTGCAGATTGACAGCCCTTTTCCTTTCTTGGGATGGTCCTGTTTTTTCCAATTGTATGCCTAATACAATCAATCATGATAATGGTCTTACAATCGATTCAAACTTACGTATTTTACACTTTAGCATTTTGAATAATCTTATCCCTCTAAATACTTGGTTAGTTCGGATTGGAAGGAAGATTGATAGTAGGTGTACATTTTGCCATGAAGACCAAGAGACATTATTGCACTTATTTGTTGAATGTCAAGAAACTAGGAAATTTTGGTATGATGTAGGGGTCATTTTTATAGAATTACATGTATAAACTGTATCTGCAGACAGGGTAATTCGTGGATTTGTTGTTAAATTAAACATATCAATGGGTGGATTGTCAATTTTGTGTTGCTGCTTGGGAAACAGCACATCCTGATATGTAAATATAAAGACATCAAACCAAGCAGCAAACATTTTATGAATTATTTACTCTATATCGAGAAAGTAGATAAGTTTATTGCGTCTAGATAAATTAAATAAATTACATGTGCTTCAAGCAAAATGGACCAAATTGCACAGGTTTATGAATGTGTAATGTGAACGCCAGTGCTGTTTTAAGACCTTTTGTAATCTTATCCCACCAGTTCATATTTCTTGTGGTTGTTTGTTTATTTTGCCTTATGTTGCCTTTTGATGAAGGCCTGCTTGCGTTTTATTTTGTTGTTTTTCCTTGAAATAAGTAATGTTTATTTTTTAAGTCTATGGTTTTTACACACCTCCTTTGCGAATTCCATCCACTGCTTTCATCATTACACATGGACACACTGCAAGCAATATAAGACCAACATATCATTTGTTGAAATATTCAGTAATGGCAACAGTCTTGCAGATTGACAGCCCTTTTGTCAACTATCAAAAAGATCAACAACGACCTCAAACAAGCAAAAGTGCACTCCAACGTCACTGCTAACCAGGTTGCTCACCAGCTTCTGTTGAATGGCAAAACGCAACATAAACTCCAGCAAAAAGAACATCCTCCATTGAACCAGTCCGATGAAGAATCCAACTGGACCTTTACCCTGAAAGAACTCCAGACAGCAATCAACAGCCTTAAGAACGGTAAGGCAGCTGGTCTTGATGACATCCGGACTGAGCAGATTAAGCATTTCGGACAGGTTGCTCTACTATGGCTTCTTACCCTGTATGACAATTGTGTACTCAAGTCCCAACTACCAAAGATCTGGAGGAAAGCTCGAGTAATCGTTATCCTCAAACCAGGCAAAGATCCACAAGCGGCCAAAAGTTACAGACCAATCTCCCTACTATGCCATCTCTACAAGCTTTTTGAGCGCCTCATCTTGAACAGACTTGGCCCTATTACGGAACAGCATCTAATCCCTGAGCAGGCCGGCTTCCGTCCTGGGAGGTCATGCACAAGTCAGGTCCTCAACTTGACTCAGTTCATTGAAGATGGCTTTGAGAGGAATCAACCTACCGGCGTACCGGCTGCCTATGACACAGTGAACCATCGATTACTCCTCAATAAGCTGTACAGGATGACAAGTGACATCCATCTGACCAAACTCATCCAACTGCTCCTAGGAAACAGACGTTTCATTGTGGAGCTGAACGGAAAGCGCAGCAGGTGGAGGATACAGGAGAATGGACTCCCACAGGGCAGTGTTCTCGCTCCAGTCCTGTTCAACATCTACACGAATGACCAACCTGTCTCTCCAGGCACAAGGAGCTTCATCTATGCTGACGATCTCGGCATTGCCACCCAGAACAGCGATACCAATGAGATAGAGAGCACCCTAACATCAGCCCTAGACAACCTGACAGTATACTACAGAGACAACCAGCTGAAAGCAAACCCTACCAAGACCCAGGTCTGCTTATTCCATCTACGCAACCGCGAGGCTGGGAAGAAACTATCACTCACATGGAATGGTACCCCCCTCGACCACTGCGATCATCCAGTGTACCTTGGCGTTACCCTGGATCGAACACTTTCATTCAAGCAGCATATCGGAAAGGTGAGGGGGAAAGTGAGGACCAGGAACAACCTCCTCCGGAAACTGACAAACTCCTCTTGGGGTGCCAGTGCATCTACATTAAGGGCAACAGCTCCTGCACTTTGTTATTCTGCTGCAGAGTATGCATGCCCAGTCTGGGAAAGATCCTCGCACTCGAAGAAACTTGACCCAATTCTCAACGATAGCTGCAGAGCAATCTCTGGTTGTCTAAAGCCAACAAATGTAAGCAGCCTATATGTCCTGTCCGGCATTGCTCCACCCGATATACGCCGGTCAGTAGCCAGTAGCGTGGAGCGTCTAAGACAAAGTCAGGATAGCCGCCATCCATGTTATGACATCCAACCATCCCAGAAACGACTCAAATCGAGGAAAAGCTTCCTACACTCTGTCCAACCGCTGACCGAATCCCCACAGGTGGCCAGACGTAGGCTTTGGGAGGAGAGGCGCAGCAGTTACCGCCACCATGACAAGCTACCCCTCCCTACTAAGGAGCAGTTACCCCCCAGGACACAAGCAAGACTGGAAGACATGGAAGTCCCTCAACCGACTTCGCACAGGGATGGGTCGATGCAAAGTCAACATGAAAAAGTGGGGATACACAGATGATGACAACATTAACTGCGACTGTGGCACATCGCAAACCATGCAACACCTCCTTCAGTGTCCTAACCTTGAGGAACAGTGTAGTCAAGAAGATCTGGTGGTTGCGAATGAGACAGCCCTGCGATGAGCAAAGTCATGGCCAAATATTTAATTTTTTAGACTAGTAGTGTAGCGTAGTGTAGAGTAGTGTAGATGTAGGATACGAAAGAAGAAGAAGTTAAAATAAGCTCATGGTCATCAGTTTTAAACAATGGAAATGATCTATACTTGTTGTGTATTCACATGTTAGGTGATAGAGAGCAGGTGACATTGATGTGTACACACGATTGTATTAACACACCAGGCATCCATGTAGGTATTTGGAATGGGTTGATTATTACATGTAGGTGCGCATGTAACGCATAGCTGGGTAGTCTGGGGGACGCGCATTCCAAAATAGTATTTTTTTTAAAGAATTTTTCTTTATTGATCAAAATAAGAATGTGTGTATTAAATGCGCCATGGCATGTATACGGCAGTGCCACCTGCACCGTTGACTGTGCTCATGGTGTAATGTCAGTTCTGTTAATTTTACTTTAAAGATGATCCTTACTATTGTGGGGTTAATTTTATATTTACTTGTGATTTAGATGATTTTGATTATATGATTAACGTGTGATTATGTCATTCATGTGAATGATCAACATTGTTCAGATGTTTATGATGGCATGATATTGTTTGATTATGGATGGATAAAAAGAATTGAAAACCCAACAAATAATGGTCTTAAGGGGGGACCCATAGTCTATAACAAATAATCATTAAATGTTGTCTTTCTGCTTCCTGTTGAATTACAGTGTAAATGTAATGTTATGCATCGATTATATATGCAACGAGAAGTTGTTTGTCAGAAATGTGTAATATGACACCCACAGCTAATTTGCATACAAAGAAAAACATAAACAAATAATGAGATGACCCTCCTGTTCAAAGTTAACATTCAATTCCCTTCAAACTTGCGGTATGCATGTGTTAGTTCAATAGCACTCCTTTCTGTGATTTAGTTTTAAATAAATATCAAAATATTGTGCATGATTTGTTTTTATTGGCCAATCAAATTTCAGCTTAGCTCATTTTAAATTCATGGACTAATTTTTATAAATGTAAACTTTTTTGGCAAAAACAACATCACAGAAATTGTAGAATAAACATTCACAAGGCAGCACTCCACATTTCAAGACAATTCATAATTCCATTCTTTCACAATTAGTACAAATGTCTCGCCCATTCACCTAAGAACCCCATTCTGAGAGAAACAAAGAAAAACACAGGAAATAAAAAGAATTACATTTTGAATCGCGTCATATACGTTCCGAATGGTAAACGACACCCAATAAGGCAATTTCGACCAATTTCGTTTAAATACATTAATTTAGTTCATTAAGAGAAGCTATTAATACATGCAGTTCAACAACAAAACATCTGTATATATACAACAATTAGTACAATTCAAATTAAATTACTACTTTCATTACTACTCGTATATGCTATACTTTACTACATGAAAAGTTCATTAAAACATAAGATAAGTGTGACTTTAAACTTGATTTTGGAGTACTTACAGTCCATATTTTTTACTAAAATTTCTGCAGAACATTTTACAGATACTACTAAATAATCTGACACCAAACAAAAAATAAACAATTTCCACGAAAATGGGTATCTCGTAGACTATGAGTCCCCCCTAAAGCATGATTATAAGTGTTCATTTTTAACATATTTGCCATAAAAATCATTTCATTCCAGAAAAAGTTACAACAAGAATTGACATTTAATTGTACCCAGAACACTACTATTTACCGTACTTTGTCAAAGTGGCTGTTTTCAAACTGTCCTAAATAATGAAGGAAACGTATACATACACAAATAAAATATAACAAATTGAAACCAAAAGAAATACGTCTGAAATGTCAAAAATATCGTATTTTGATTTAGGCAAGCGGCCATCTAAAACACACACAAACAAAATAGGAGATTCTCCTATGCACAGTGAAATGTCTGTCATTTGACATATTTTGTATATAATTGCACGAAGAAAATAATTTATCCTTCAAAATACATGAATTTAGGTCGGTAGAGCAGCCATCTCAAAATATGCGGCCATTTCTAAACTTTCGGGATTCCTACATACGTTTTGGAAAATTGCCTAAATTTAGTACTTGTATCAACAATTGCAGTATTCCCTGAAAAGATGTACTAAGTGCAATTAAGCATGACCTACGGTCATGTCATTCCTTCTTGTACAGTTAGTGTATAGAGTCAATATGATAGCACACGTAACATTATCTTCGCATAACGAAATGAAAAGGCATCATAACTCTGTTACTGTAAGTTTCACGTACTTCCGTCGTCAAGAGCAGCGAATTAAACAAATGCTGAAGACACAGTGGAGCTACCATTTGTAAATATAAGTTATGTATTATAGCAAACATAATGTTTAAAACACAACAAAAACCTTTCTCATTTCTTCAAGGAGATAATTCACATCTGATTGGATATGCCAAATACGATGTCATGATGATCACTGCATTTATCGTGATAACAGGTAAGTTTTAAATTTTAATTTCACCTTTTTATACCCTTCATTAACTTAGTCGCTTTGCAGTATTTCAGTAAATTAACAACTGTTTAAAACAAAGCAAATTTTACCAGAAATATATCGTATCAATTTAAATGAACAATTGATATAGGGCTTCCCGAGGTTAGAACCCGATACCCCCGGAATGCTAGAATGGTATTCTACCGACTGAGCTAGACATCACGTTGCTGTTTTTCCGTCCCAGCTGGAGCACTTTCTGACCATTCCGAACATTGCAAACATTAATTTGACCTAATGTTTGTATTGTATAATTATGTGAAGCGCTTAGAGAATATATTGTGTACTATTAAGCGCTATGTAAATCGAATGTATTATTATTATTACTAAAAACAGCAAAAGGACTCTCTAGCCCAGTTGGTATAGCAACGGTCTAGCAATCCGGCGATATCACGTTCGATTTCCCGTGAAACCCTTTTTTCTTTGCTCATATTAATTTACATACAACACTGTTCAGATTTCACCAATTCATATAATCAATGAATAAATTGATCTGGTTTCAGTCATAAAATGACTTTTCAACATAACTATGAATAAGGTGTATATAACCTGTGTAGCGATGTTATTACTTAGAAGGGGCATTTGACCTATGCCACTAAATGTTAAGGGGTAGTTCAATTTAAGTTTAGAGGGAGCTTCATATCTTTATATTGAGGTAATAATTAACAGAGTGCACAATCTGAGAAAGTACAAAATTGTAGTGACATAATCAAGTTTGTCTGATCAAACTTTGTTTATACACGACTAAATGATACCATGAATATATTTGATTTTAATAAATGTCTGCCATTGAATAAAAATGAACAAAATTAGGGAGCCATATTGATTTGACAATTCAGCACAAAATCTATTATGATGCCTATACATTTTCGAATAGTTGTTAAAAGGGTAGTACAGATTTCGTAAGGCTGAGCGTTAGTAACCAAAACCTGCACAATATCATTACAAACTAATAATGTTGACTCCACCATGCTCGAAAGGTGTAGAAATTCACATAAAGGCTGTTATCTTTTAAAAAGAACCATTAAAACACTAAAGGGCTCTCTCAAAAGAAAAATTTTCAAACCATTTTTCATAAGAAATTATGTATGTGATGTTTTGTGGAAATAATGATAAAACAGAAGTATCATTCACAACTATTTAAAAGACTCTTGAAATTGTTTAAACAAGTATTAGCAAAAATAAAACAAAACTCATGAAATAAATCTGGGGCCCAGATTTATTCCGACCGAATATATTCATTAATACTTTTGCCGTTTCTGAACCGATTTTGATCAAATAAATGTTTGTACCTTTTCTTCCTTTAGTGCATGGTGGAATCAAATATGCTATGATATGGCGCACGTTTTGGTTACTAATTTAGTTTTTATCAACACATTTCATGAATTTCATCACAATTTGATAGTACATTCAGGTTTTAAAGGATCTAACGAGACACGATGCAAGTGCCCTTCTTTTGTCCAATAACACGACAATAAATACTTGGAAAATCAATGGAAAACTTAGTGGATAGGATGGTATGCGTGTTAGTATTACAAACCAAACACAAACAGTAACTACCCCTTAAACAATTGCCCATAATTTCATAACCGGGAATCGTTTCAAGATTTCGTCTGGCCAAAATATCCCTATGGTATTAGAAAATGTTTCTGATTCATTATTAGGTTATTTTGAGTCAAATAATGCTTTCATAATATGTCCATTTACCCCTGATACGTACATCGTCTTATAGAAAATATTTGTTGTAATATGCCCTTATTTATGCGGACAATAAGAAAATTGTGAAGACAATTAGAACATGTAATGCTTTTAAGCTTTCGTATAAACGCGTGTTGCTGAGAAAATATTATGTGCAATTATGAATTGTATAAAATCAGCATAAAATAAGCACATCAGGTTTGGATGTGAATGTGTTTGTGCATGCGTTCGCGCGTGTGTGCGTGTTTGTATGTGTGTCTGAGAATTATGCTTGAACATAATATGTATACTTTATCAAGACAAGGGGATTACATTTATACTGTATATTTACCTGTTGTATGTACGTTACACTGCTTTACTGCGGTTTATTTTGTACACATTAAGACCAGTACAGCCTTTTTTCTGACTCCTACTCTTAATACTTTTGTCCGTCTTTTGTATTCTTTGTATTCCCTGATTTTCGTTATGTTCCTACCTTGTCAATTAATTGTTATAAAGTGTTTACTAAACTAAACTTGAACTTGAACTGCTAGTAGTAGTAGTCATTATCCAGGTAGCAATTATCCGTGCTATATTCTCCTGAGTGGGCGATTGACGGGGGTGGAGGGGGGGGGGGGGGGTTGAGGAGGGGGGGGGGGTGTTGGAGGGGAGGGTGTTTCACAAATAAATGTTTTATCATTATGACAAATGTTCATGGTGGCATTATAGGGGTATTCTGGCAAAAACTTTGCAAAATATGGCCAAATTATGAGAGTTTGGCCAAAATAATGCCAAATTTGCGACAAATATACTTATAATGCCACCATAATTTGTCATAATTACAAAAGAAAACATTTTTTGAAACACCCTCCTATTGGTTCTGAACTGTGTTCGTCTTGATTTGCAAGGAATGGTTTCAGACAGGGGCGGAGGGTGTTCTGGGAAATTTGTCAGGGGACGTGTGGGGCAATTGTTTTGGGTGAGTAAGTGGGGGATATTCCAGAGGGGTATTGTTTATTGTTTTTGTTTTGTTTTGTTTTTGTTTGTTTGTTTGTTTGTTTGTTTGTTTGTTTGTTTGTTTGTTTGTTTTTCTGGGGGGGGGGGGGATTTTAATGGGGGTAGTGTATTGGGGGTAACTGTCTTGGGTGTTATTGTCTTGATGGTTATTGACCTGGTCCATGGGGTAGTTGTCTGGATACTTTATTTACCTGATAATGTAACGATTTTACAACAACTAATTTGAAATTAACTTTATATTTGAGCAATACAATATTTTACCAACGCTACATTTTAATCGCATTTACGCTGCGTGCTAAAGCTGCCTCCACTTGGCAGGTATAGAGCCCGGTGGAATCAGGTGAACAGGCGGGAACATTTTGGTTCAATCGCAGCGGCGCGCTGGAATTTCCGACTGATATGTCTGCATACATGATACTTAGGTTATAGTTCTAGTATGGATCAATTATTTTATCCATGATAGAGGATTAGTTAAATTTCCCAATGCTGATATTTGGCTGTACTCATGATGTCGATTTGTTTAAAGATACTCTCCGCCTTTTGCAAGCCAAAATTCGAACATTGCTAGATTATTGTCTTACATGAAGGAACATATCATTTTAAAGCGTGCTTGAACATGTATCATCCTTGTCCTCTTTTTGTAGATTCTTGTTTACCTATTAAAGACTGATCGGTTTTGCCCGAGTATTTTTTGACCAGTCCTGAAGCGGTTAATTCAAGGGCCTCAAAATAATAAATGTCGAACCATCCATTTTTTCTGATATACGAGCCTTCGCCTCTGTAATAACTTGCTCACGTTAAATGCATATAGTGCGGTGCTAACTGATATCTTTGCAACCCGCACTTCGAGCTCCGTGATGATCGCTTTACCTGCAGCTAAACACACCCGAAGACTTTACTATGCACGTAAAATTGTGTTGATGGACTGGTAGATATTGTTTTAGGGATTTGTCATACGATCGCCGAACATCTATAATAGTATATCCGACAGCCTTTCACAATTTCATTGCATATTAACATTAATTCAAAATGCAAAATACAGCAGATTTCAACCGCGAGTATGAACGCGACAAGCTGCAGTATTTTCCATACGAATGTAAGTTGTAGATACGAAAAGTGTACACGGCCATTTCTTTAGTTCTAATTTCAAATTGCTTGGATTGTTTAACCATTTTGCACAGGTTAAATAGACATGTCAACCATTGCCAGACAAAAACAAAACAAAATATTGCCATCCTTTATCTTTCCGAACGGCCAAGTAATGGCATGGAGAAGTAAATGGAACATTTTATAACGTTACCTACCATTACGTATAAAAGGTGTTTATTAAATTCCAAAACAATCAGCTTCATGCGAATTATTTGCTTGTATTCCAGCTAAAACATGCCAATCATGGAATGAATTCACGCATTTTGTCTTAAACGTAACACGGTATTTTTTTTTTACTTTAAAGGGATAGTTGAGTTCTGGTAAGGAGAGTACAGTTTTGGTGAAACTGAATTTTAGTAACCAAAACCTGCATCATTACATTACAAACTAATAGTTATAACTAGAAAGGAACACAAAATTACAAATGACGTAGTAAAGATCATGTTATCATTCAAAAAGAGCCGTTAAAACGTAAGAGGGCGCTCTCTAAACACTCATCGGTTTCAACCATTTTGAATAAAATATTGTGCCTGTGATGTTTTGTTGAAATAGTGATTAGAAAGAGAAATAACCAACAACTATTTAAATACCTATTTTGTAACTTTTTGAAAAGAGGAAGCATTTTTTTTGAATTTTTAACGGCTGGTTCAAAATTCTCTAATAAACCTGGGGCCCCAGCTTTATTACAAATTGTTATATTTATGGATATTTCAGCCGTCTCTGAACCGATATTGATCAAACAAAGATGATTTTATTATTTAAATATTATGCTCTTTCAAATTTTACACTCAGTTTTTCATTACCTCACAAAAAAATAAGTAGTCTAGCGCCCTCTCTACCAAAACTCAACTATCCCTTTAAATGTTAAATTAGTGAGTTGAGATCCTCCTGTATTAAAAACATGAGAAAGTGCTATTTTCCATAAATTTGTGAATAATATAAGCTGTTAATCGAAATTGATTTTCAGTGTTCTTAAGTGTGGAAATTTCCCTTTGAAAATATATCAAACTAACGTTTCTGCGAACAAATATAATGCAGAAGCAATGAACAGAAATATTAGTATTCGTAGGTAACATGAATATTTACTTCTTACGTAGGTTACATAAACCTCGTATCCACATTGACCGTAACTTAATACGGGGGTCCTTGGTCAGCTTCAATTAGCGATCATACACATATGCCTACAATGTGATCATACACATATGCCTACAATGTGATCATACACATATGCCTACAATGTAGGGACTTCTTTCATATTTACATTTACAAAAATATACATTAAAATTTGAAATGTTTGACATTTAAACAGGACTATTTGAATTTCTAATATCAATCAACTGTATCCTCACCATTGATATTGCCAACATGCTGTAATAATGGAGTACGTTAATGATAGCTGAAAGTTACCAAATTATATTGAATTTTAGGATCGTTTAATTTTAGAGGGGCACGGGCATATTTTTAGATAATCATTTAATCAAATTGAGCCAAATGTAATACATGAAGGGATATTTTATACTAGCGTTCTAACAATGTCAATATGCTATATTATGATGACAAACGGTGTATGCTTCTGTATTTTACCTACTTTATATCGATCTATTTCTGAGTCATTATCTTGTGTGATTCGAATACAAATGAAAGTAATTGATCATGGTGATGTACCATATGTATACTATAAATTGTATTCGTTCCACCAAAAATATAAGTGCCTGCATAACCTTTGATACACTACACAGATCTGTGATTGTGTTGCAAGAAAACAAATACTAACATGGTTATTGAACTAATTGTTATTGGACCGAATGGGCCGATCTTCTTGAATTGTTAAGGGATCTAGTAACTTTCTTGACATGTGCGCAAAATGATGAATGGTTGACACTATGTGTTTGGTTGGGATGTGATATGTCCACCGATTAGTATGTGACAATATCACGTTAAATGGATATTATAAGGCCGAGTAATGAGAAAATGCAAAGCGATATCTATTTACTCATTGCACTGACTTTGTACATGGTTATGACTATCCAGATGATAGTTGAAAATCAGAACACAGTCGTGAGTATCTTTATAACGAAAGGGAAATTCGAAAACACGAAACATTTTCAGAAAGATATTAAACATAAGTTAATTTGACTAGTTCTTGTTCCACGAGTTTGTTTTTGGGCTCAAAGTAGTTGAACTATAGTTAGAAATGAAAGAAAACACTAAGGAAATACATATTATGTTAGCCAAAAAATACATATAACTTATCAAAATGAATAACTCGGCTCTTCCATTTTCTTTTGTTGTGTTATTATTCCAGACTATACTACCGTATATATGTAGTGAACCGATTGTTTCTATCAAAAACATATGGTTTATGAACACAAACAAATGAGAATGGTATGACATTTTATGCATTAATTAACATATAATATGCAAATTAGAGAATTAAACAAATATATTACTATTGTGTTCTACACAATTACTTGGCATGCAGGTACATTTTTTGCGGCGATCGGGCGTTTTGTGGCCGAAATTTTAAGGGGGGCCTTCCCCGGCTGTCGAAAAACCTAAAATAGCCCGGCCTTCTCACGTTTAACCCAAAGCCTGCCACATTAATTGAAAGTGTGTGGGGGGGGGGGGGGGGGGGGGGGGGCTGATAGGAATTATATCGAAAGGCAAATACCCTAAGCCTGCAGTTTATGGGGCGTTCCCACTGTCGTGCGACTAGTTACGATCGCCACGATTGGCCATTCGTATCTGATCGTGAAGTAATCGTGGTGATCGTATCAGATATTATCAGATCGTAAGGTCAGTCGTGGCAATCGTGTTGATCGTAGGAAATTTTTGGAACGGTTCAAAACATTTCTACGATCAACACGATTAATTATCAATCGTAATAATCGCATCGGATCGTATTGGATCGTATTGGATCGTAACAAAGCGCATCTAATCCTGCTTCCAAATCGTGGTGGTCGGGATCAACCTTGGACACCACGCTCTGTTAAGATGTGATGCGATCTCCCACGATCTGTTACGATCTATGGCGCTCTGTCGGGTACCATTGTTCACGACCTAACACGAATGACTCACGAGCAGATACGAGTTGATACAGGTAGATACGAGTAAATGCGAGTAGATACGATTAGTCACGCTTTCCACGTACGTTCACGATCTGTTATGAGATTTCGCGCCCATATAATACCGGACAAGAATGAATGCGAGCACATTGTCACTGTCAACTTGCATCTGCTTAATTTTGAAGCCTTTGAGAGATACCACCCAAGGGTACAAGACGCAAGAAGGGAAAGGGCCAGACTATCACCCCCCCTGAGCCTGACCCAGTCTAGCCAGAGGCAGCACTAGAGGAGGATGAGGAGACCACCCCACCCAGAAAGCAAAGAGAAAGAAAAAACAGTACCTGACTTCACTGACTTAAAAGCAAAAAGTGGAGATCATCGAGTTCCTCATAAAAAATGAGGTTCTCTACAGCAAACTCCTTGCGGGTTTCAAAGATGTCACTCAGAAGGGGGATCTCTGGGCTGCCACGATAGACACTACTGTGGCGCAACTTAAAACATGGTACACAAGCCTGAGGACCATGATAGGCCGGCTGAAGAAACGCGCCAAGAAGAGTGGGTCAAGAGGAGATGTCATTACTGACATGAACAGCACCGAGAAGTGGGTGTGGGATAAGTTTTCCTTTTTGATCCCTTACACTGAGACGGTGGATGCCAGAAACGTGGCCTCCTTTGCAGCAGCAGCAACAAGTGCCGCATGGCGTCATGAGGTATAGTTCCTGAGTGCGAAGGCGTCATCCCCCAGGATGGAGAAGGGCATGTCTTGGTGGTCATCAGGGCTTGCAGTCAGAGGGCAGGGTGGGGGAGTCCTAGGGGCTTCCTCTTCCAGGCTCAGAGTCACCAAATATATGAGAATCCGACATGTGTCATTTTCCACCAAACTCGATCCACACAAACTTGCAATCTGAATCCACCATCGCTAGGATTGGTATCAGAAAAGGCCTTTGTAATTGTAGTACAGACTGCCAGTGTGGTGTGGCTTCTTGATAGCAATGTGTTTGCCATCCAGGGCTCCAATGGCGTGGGGGATGTTCCATCTCTGCTCTTAGCTACGGCTGTCCAGGCTTCGGGGGCCACAGGTAGGCTAAACACATCATCTTTGTACGCTTGCACAATTGTCTGGCACACTTCTGGAACTATCTCTGAGATACTGGGCACTTCACACCTGAGGGCATACGCAAGGGATCGATAGTTGTTTCCAGTGACAAGGTGACTCAATGTCACTGCCAGTCAGTCCAGGTGAGAGGGGTTGCCTGGAACTTCACCGAGACTTCACCGAAGAGCTGTGGTGTTAACCTGGTGTATTTTTTGAACGCTACTGGATCTTCCAGCCACAATTGGGTGTCTATGAGGCTGGAGAACTGGCCAAGCTGTTGTCTCCTCTCCTCTCCTCTAAGAGCCATGGTCGCAATCAGCACCAGCTCTCTTGGCCCTCTGTGGTTGGGTTGTGGCGGGTTCGGCTGCTGCTCGTCTTCTTCCTCTCTGGTGATAATGTCAGCATACGATAATGTAAGCATGGCAGAAGTTGAGGATGATGACAACGTGACATTTTCAGTGTTGAGGATGATGACAACGTGACATTTCCAGTGTTGAGGATGATGACAACGTGACATTTGCAGTGTTGTGGATGATGACAACGTGACATTTGCAGTGTTGAGGATGATGGCAACGTGACATTTGCAGTATTACTATACTGCAAATGTCACGTTGTCATCATCCTCAACTTCTGCCATCATCAATAACTGTGGATTGTAGTATTCACTCTGTAGAATTGTTCAAGAAACAATTAAGTCCATGGTCAGTCGGGCTGTATATATATCCGTCGGAGTCCAATCGTAGCTCAAATCGTGATCACTCTCGATCCTCATCGTGAAAGACATCGCGACCACAATCGTATCATATCGCAACAGAGCGCATCGTTTCGTGATGAACGTATCGGAAGGTATCCGAACGTATCTGCACGTACCCGATCGTTCCGATAGGATTGTCCCGATTGAGTCTACGATTGGGTCTCGATGTGACACGATCATCACGATCGGGGTCCCCGATTTGGGACGATCAGGTGCGTGCAGATACGTTCGGATACCTTCCGATACGTTCATCACGAACCGACGCGCTCTGTTGCGATAGGATACGATTGTGGTCGCGATGTCTTTCACGATGAGGATCGAGAGTGATCACGATTTGAGCTACGATTGGACCCCGACGGATATACATATACAGCCCGACTCACCATGGACTTTATTGTTTTTTTGAACAGTTCTACAGAGTGAACACTACAACCCACAACCATTGATGATGGCAACGTGACATTTGCAGTATTACTGTATGCTCACATTATCGCCAGGGAGGAATAAGCCGAGCAGCAGCCAGACCCGCCACAACCCAACCACAAAGGGCCAGGAGAGCTGCAGTCAGGCAGTGCTGATTGCGACCATGGCTCACAGAGGAGAGGAGAGGGGACAACATCTTGGCCAGTTCTCCAGCCTCCTACACACCCAATTGAGGCTGGAAGATCCAGTAGCGTTCTACAAATACACAATGTTAACACCACAGCTCTTCGGTGAAGTCTTGCAGAGGGTGCCCCAGCAATCGAGAGGGAACTCACCAGTTGCAGGCAACCCCTCTCACCTGGACTGACTGGCAGTGACATTGAGGCACCTTGTCACTGGAAACAACTATCGGTCCCTTGCGTATGCCCTCAGGTGTGAAGTGTCCATCATCTCAGAGATGGTTCCAGAAGTGTGCCAGGCAATTGTGCAGGCGTACAAAGATGAGGTGTTTATCCTACATGTGCCCCCTGAAGCCTGGTAAGCCGTAGCTAACCAGTTTGAGCAGAGATGGACCATCCCCACGCCATTGGGGCCCTGGATGGCAAACACAATGCTATCAAGAAGCCATCCCACACTGGCAGTCTGTACTACAATTACAAAGCCTTTTTTTTCTGATACCACTCCTGGCTATGGTAGATGCAGATTGCAAGTTTGTGTGGATCGAGCTTGGTGGAAAATGACACATGTCAGATGCTTAGATATTTGGCGACTCTGAGCTGTTCAACGGCCTGGAAGAGGAAGCCCTATGACCCCCCCCCCCCCCCCCCCTCCACCCTGCCCTCTAACTGCAAGCCCTGATGACCACCAAGACATGCCCTTCTTCATCCTGGGGGATGACGCCTTCGCACTCAGGAACTACCCCATTAAGCCATGCGGCACTTGCTGCTGCTGCTGCAAAGGAGGCCAAATTTCTGGCATCCACCATCTCAATATGAGGGATAAAAAAAGAGAACTTCTCCCACACCCACTTCTTTGTGCTGTTCATATCAGTTATGGCATCTCCTCCTGACCCACTCATCTTGGCGTGTTTCTTCAGCCGGACCATCATGGTCCTCATGCTTGTGTACTATATTTGGCAGCCTATCTTGGCAGCCTGTGCAGCCCAGAGATCCTCCTTCTTGGTGACATCTTTGAAACCCGCAAGGCGTTTGCTGTAGAGGACCTCATTTCTCATGTGGATCTTAATGATTCCCTCCTTTTGCTCTTCAGTAAAGGCAGTTACTATTTTCTTTCTCTTGGCTTTCTGGGTGGGTGGTCTCATCTGCCTCCTATGGTGCCGGCTCTGGCTGGACTGGTTCAGGCTCAGGGGGTAGAACATTCTGGCCCTTTCCCTTCTTGCGTCTGGTACACTTGGGTGGCATCTCTCAAAGGCTCCACAAATTACTAGCAAAAGCAAGTTGACAGTAACCCAGCTAGCCACCTGACGTCGGGCCGATGTCGGAAGTTGGTTGCCGGATGTCGGCATATCGCCGTTGGCTCGAGGTTAAAATGTCCGCCAGCCCAACATCGTCACGACGTCATTTTTGTGATATATTGGCATAACGTCATTTTCCGACAATGGCCCAACATCATGTCATGAGATGATGTTGGGCCATTGTCGGAAAATGACGTTATGCCAATATATCACAAAAAATGACGTCGTGACGATGTTGGGCTGGCGGACATTTTAACCTCGAGCCAACGGCGATATGCCGACATCCGGCAACCAACTTCCGACATCGGCCCGACGTCAGGTGGCTAGCTGGGAAATTTAGATGTGCTCTCTTCAAGTGTACATCGCTGAATGAGGCGCATTCAATCGTTTCCGGTATATACTGTATATGGGCGCGAGAACTCCGTAACAGATCGTGAACGTCCGTGAAAAAGCGTGACTTCTCGTATCTACTCGCATTTACACGCATCTACTCGTATCAACTCGTATCTGCTCGTGAGTCATTCGTGTCAGTTCGTGAGCAATGGTACCCGACAGAGCGTCACAGATCGTGACAGATCGTGGGAGATCGCATCACATCTCAACAGAGCGTGGTGTTTGTCTTGTCCAAGGTTGATCCCGATCACCACGATTTGGAAGCACGATTAGATGCGCTTTGTTACGATCCAATACGATCAAATACGATCCGATGTGATGATGACGATTAATAATTAATCGTGTTGATCGTAGAAAATTTTTGAACCGTTCCAAAAATTTCCTACGATCACCACGATTGCCACGACTGACCTTACGATCTGATAATATCTGATACGATCACCACGATTACTTCACGATCAGTTACGAATGGCCAATCGTGGCGATCGTAACTAATCGCACGACAGTGGGAACGCCGCATTAGGGGACGTACATACAATAGAGCCACGTATGTATACAATATGCCATCGCACAATAATGGACATGGTCAAGTACCTCATAATAAATGAGAGAGGGAACGCATTGCATCTTCATCTTAATGTTATTTTATATTTATGAACCCAACATATTGGGATAAAAAAGGCAATCCCCCACAACTAAAATTCGTTATCGACGCCCATGCTTCCATCACGGTATAATGTACATCAACATGAGAAAATGCCTGCTCTAAGCTAAAAAATCTGTTTTTCAGCGGGGCCTTGAACTACGAATTCAAGATGAAGATAAAATAACAGATTATAAGGTACATAAATTAATTTTAAAAATGGAAATCATATATTCATAAATAAGTGGTCAATTATTAAAGGGATCTAGGAACTTTGTTGACCTGTGCAAAAAGTGATGAATGGTTGATGCAATGTATATTGTTGTTATCTCATATGTCCACAGGGTATTGTGTGAAAATGTCAAGTCAAATGGACATTGTATGGCCAAGTAATAAGCGAAAATGCAAAGTGATATTCAGTAACTCACTGTACTCACTTTGTACACGGAAGAAAAACTCGCCCGGAGTTTTTCTTATCTGAATACTTCAATCATACATATCTTTGTAACGAAAGGGAAATTTGAAAAAACGAAACCTGTCCCGTGATTTCATTGTTAATACGAATACAACAAGGTATATTAAGGGAACCGCTAGAATAAAAATTTTATTTTGAGGATTTGGACAATGTTACTAAGTCCCTTTAAAATGTATTTATATATTATATGGCTATTCAAAAATATTTATTCAGAATAACATGGTCAGCACTGCTGCTGTTTTTCATCATGATCATGAAACAACAAAATTATAACATATAATTGCACTACAATACTAAATCATGAGATACTAGACATTAAACAATATATAAAAACGTGTAAAAACATAAAAAAAATGAAAGGCAATATTTCAATATTTACTTTTTAACACTTAATCCAATCTCTTTTAATAATATTCATCTTCTTGACAACATAACAAGAGTGCCATACATGATGTTTCTTGAATCTCATTAGTTTTATCTGATATTGCATTCATCAATGAAGAAACGAATGAGATTATATTATCACTCATTTCAGCAATCTTAACTCTCATTTATTTGCTTTATTTGTAAGCTGATGTACACATTATACAGTGACACCCAAAGATCAAGACTGTTTTAGGTACAGTTATATACATTATTTGTCCACATAGTCCTACATATAGACAGATATCTTGAGAAATATCAACAAATGTTACCTACGAATACACTAGTATATTCGCTTTTGTATTACCTAAATGTATTATATCCTTAAGAAGTCAATGCTATACGTTCTAACAACACAGTTGCAATGTCAATGGTATGGAAACAATTACAAAATTCAAATGTCTAATTTAATTATTCACATTTTCACATTTGGATATATAGTGTTGTTTTCAGAAAACTACTTTTAATGTCAATGTAAATCTTAAAGAAGTATTTTTCCTCACAATTGATAGTTGGCACCTTTGAGTGATTTTGATCATGATTTTGATCCACAGATTATTCACAAAATTATGGAAAGTATCAAAACCTCATGTTTTTTAACAGGATAATTTCAACACACTAATAAAACATTTAAATAAAAAAAAAAAACATAGTGATGTTTAAGACATCACTATAGGTGAATATATCTTATAACTGAAATGAATGCATGATGCAGATTGTTTTCGAGTTTAAAAAAGTTCATCTATATTCGTAGGTAACATGTGGAAATGTACTATAACCTTCTCCATGTCATTACTTGGCCGTTCGGAAAGATAGGTGATGGCACTTTTTTCTGACAATGTTTGACATGTGTACTTAACCTGTGCAAAATCGTTAAACAATCAAAACAGTTTGAAATTCGAACCTAAAAATATGGCCGTGTACACTTCCGTTGGAATCGACCTTGTACTACAAATGTAATACGCTACATCAGGCATGTGCAATGTCATACATACATATTCCTTTCAGGCACAGCCATACTGCACATAGGAAGTTCAGATAGACTAGTTACATTGCAGTGTGTGATCATAGTGTGTGATAAATGGTTTTCAAATTGGATTGACACCAATGCCACTTGGTAACCAATTGGACCTAGATGTTTTATTTGTTACATTCCTTCCAATTACCGACTATACAGGGTGCCCCCACCAAAAAAAAAACACGGAACGGGGTACTTGCCATAATTAAGAGGCATCTTACAAAGAAAAATGATACCAATAATAGGCATTTTGGTCGAGCCGTTGTCGTCAAAGGACGTTTTAAGGGAGACCATGTCAGGTTCCGATTTTTGTCAATTTGTACAAAGTCAGTGCCTGATAAATCGCACTTCTTGCGCGCCAATTTTGATCAAAAAAAGTTTATTCTGCCATTCAAATGTTATGCTCTTTCAAATTTTACACTCAGATTTTCATTATCTCACAAAAAAATATTTCGTGCAGCGACCTCTATACCAAAACTGAACTACCCCTTTAAAAACAAAAAATATTCGATCAAAATTACTTTTCTTGGTATCATTTTCTTTGAAAAAGATGCCCTTTCCCGTGAACCTAGTTATCATGTGTCTTTATTATGGCAAGTACCCCGGTCTCTTTTTTGGTTACATTCCGTTATTCCGAAGGTTCGTTATTCCGAAGGTTCAGTTATTCCAAAGGTTCGTTATTCCGAAGGTTCGTTATTCCGAGGGTTCGTTATTCCGAAGGTTCGCTATTTCTAAAACGAAATGGGGTTCGTTATTCCTAAGGTTCGTTTATCCGGAAAAAAAATCGGGTTCGTTATTGCGAAGGTTCATTAGTCCGAAAATAAAATAGGGTTCGTTAATCCGAAAATTAAATCGGGTTTGTTATAATACTATAATTTGTGTTTTGTTTATTTAATTTACAGCCTGAATTAAGCATACCCCTCCCTTGGTCAGACCAATCAAACATTTCAGTTTATTTTATCTCTTTATATGAAATTATAGCATTATAACAAACCCAAATTCATTTTCGGATTAACGAACCCGATTTCATTTTAGGAATAGCGAACCTTCGGAATAACGAACCCTCGGAATAACGGGCCTTCGGAATAACGAACCTTTGGAATAACGAACCCGATTTTATTTTCGGACTAACGAACCTTCGGAATAACGAACCTGATTTCATTTTAGGAATAGTGAACCTTCGGAATAACGAACCCTCGGAATAACGAACCTTCGGAATAACGAACCTTCGGAATAATGCAACAAATGTTCGGATTAACGAACCCTATTTCATTTTAGGATTAACGAACCCTCAGGTATACGAAATGTGTGAGTTCGGAATGACGAACCTTTGGAATAACGAACCTTCGGAATAACGAAGCGCACCCTCTTTTTTGAGAGGCCACCCTGTATAGTTACAATAGGAATTTTGAATTGATGTTCAATTGGTACCAATTGTTTAATTTTTCATTTACTCAATTAGTCTTTCAACTGGTAATGTCAATTGTTTTAGTAAAGCCTATACTGAACCTGAAGCTAAACATTACCATGTCATTCATATGCCCTGAAATAAACATATATGCATACATTAACTCTTTCATCATTTTAAAACAATATCTTCGGAGTTTGAAACTACCCAAGTTCCCGGGGACCTATTGGGCTCTGACATCATTCTTAAGTCATTCTTGCAAAGGCCAACAACATTAACGGACAGTCAGATCTACTATATATCAACATAAACACATATCGTCAGTTTCTACCAGTGATTATACAAAACAAAATCAGGACCAAACAATTCAGGGATATGCCCCGACCAAAGCCATTATAAAGACTCTTTGATCCAGGTCCCTTTTTATTTAAACCATTTATTCTCGCCATGTCCGTTAAACGTAAATGTGTTTTAAGATTAAAAAGTGCAATATTATTATGAGTTTAATCTTCAGAGAATGAGAAAATCCCAGAGCTAGAGGCCAGGTTTAATTAGAAAATTAATTAGAAACAAAATGTATGAGATGGCAATGGCGGAAATTCACAAGAGAAAATTTGATCTCTACTGTTTTACGGAATCCAATAGCATGATAATGAAAATGTGACGGTGCTGTTATGGGAAACCTTTGGCAAATTCGGCATTAGACAAGGAAGAAGCATCGAAGACCGCCATATGTATGCTCATCCCTCAACGTTGGCAGGCACAAGCTACTAACGAAGCTTGCAAGAATCGCGTATCAGCTGCGGAAGAGGCAAAATCAGTCTACACAAATGTTGGTGGTTGGAGCGGAAGTGGTATTATACCATAAGTCAAGGGGATCGAAAGTATGGCAACAATACAAATATTACGGCATGGTGTCTTAACCCTAATAAGGCCTGGGGGGGGGGGGGGGCATTATGCCCCCCCCCCCCCCCCGCGATGTTGTTTATTGCTCCGGAACGCGTAAAGATGACGCCCCGCTGCTTGGTAACTTTTTTTCTTTGGGTCTTGCGCATCTTTTAAAGGACAATGAAACTATGGCTTTCGGCTATTATTATCATTTAGAGGGTGAACAGACATTTAATTTGATACATAACTTGGCAATTTTGGCCTACTGGATCCCATGAAATCCTTATGTTAACATACCCGAATTTTACTAATTCTTACGGCGGCAAAAGATGATGGGAGCGGCCATGTTCTTGTAATTACCCAACATGCTTTGCAAACTCTGACGTATGTGCTTAGGGCCGAACAAAAAGCTTTTAACTGATTTGCAGACCCGTCAAAGCGTCTACTGTACAAGTATTCAAACAATGGTTTGAATTGGTGTCATTGAAATGCAGTTAACGCATCATTGACCGTAAGTCCGCACACACCTAATAATGGCGGCCTCCTGCTTTCGCGTGAATAGTGGTGTACCCGATAGTGTGTTCACATATTTCTTCCAAAGCAGAAATCTGAATCGCGGTAATGTTACGCATAATAAAAAAGCATATTACGATGTATAAAGTAGGATAAACTGTATTCTAGAGTTGCATTGCCCTTTAAAACAACATTTTTGAAAATAGGACCTGCCGTTACGAAGTCACGTGACCTTTTGTCTATGCATATCAGCCCGAAAATCGCTCAATTTCGTGGTGTGTGTACAAAACATATGAAATATCAGTTTTCGTAAAAAGAGATATATTAGTGGTTATTTGATCTTGTTTACATTTTAGGTGTTTGTTTTAGTTTTTAAAGTAGTTAAATTGTAGTAAGAAATAAAATAAACAACACAAACAATAAAATACATAAGGAAAAAAGCATATAAGAACATAAGAAATTATGAAAAACAATAGAAAACATAATAAAGAACCTGGCTCTTCTACTTTTTGTTGTTGTATTATTATTCCGAATGGTCTAAAGAACATATGTAGTAAAAACCAATGTTTAATTATGAAGAATATATGATTTATGGGTGAAATTATGAATTTTATGACTTTATTTGCATAAATTACCATAAATATGCAAATTAATGCATTTTGGAAAAAATAAAAAATTACCTTTGTATTCTATATACTTCACGTAACATGCGTGCAAGTCTTCGCGGCAATTAGCCGCTTTGCGGCCGAGATTTTAAGGGGGGGGGGGCCATAATGCCCCCTCCCCCCCGGCCGTAGAAAGACCTCAAATAGCCCGGCTTTTTTAGGGTTAAGACTAAAAAGTGCTATGTTAATATGGAGTTTAATTTTCGCAAAGAAAACTATCGATGGAACAACGTGATAGAGGGACCAGCAGTGCTTCTAGACTAGTGAGAACAAAAACACACATACTTTGTTAGGCTTAGCGGACAAAGATTTAAATTAAGGCTTAAAGGGATCTAGTAACTTTGTTGACATGTGTAAAAACCGATGAGTGGTTAATACAATGTATATTGTTGTTACATAATATGTCCAATGGGTGATGTGTGAGAGTTTCAAGTTAAATTGACTTTATATGGCCGAGTAACGAGCAAACATAACAAGTGACATTCACTTACTCATTGCACTCACTTGTTACACGGTTCTGACGATCCATTGGATAATTTGACATCTGAACACTTTAATCGTAAATATTTTTTCAACACATCAGGTCTGGACGGAGCGATTGATTTGATTTATGGTTCACAGTTTAAATTATAGATGGCAAAGGAATTATGTAGCACTAGGCTAAAAGGCTTAATTGGGAATGTTGTTTTTTAAAGGAGATGTAGAAGGTACACTTGAGTGTCAATGTGGTTCGGCGGGATCCTACAGTTCCAAAGCAAAGTTGTTGAATATCATAGTATTGATTTAGAATGGTGAAGCAGCCAATCTTAAGTTTACCCTTCTTATTATGCAAGGGTTGTTGTGGTGGTATTATGTTTTTTATACTGAACTGTTGGGGATATTCACATGTGGGTACATGGAGTTTGTTGATGTGGCAAAGCACTGTTAATGACCGAGCAGGGGGACCATTAGGCTTCTCCGGAACTCTATAGAAGAGTGAGTGTTATTTATATAGGAAGCATCAATTAAGTAGAGTTTATTGTAGCCTACAAGTATTCGAAGAATTGAATTTGTTAAGGGCAAGGAAAAAGAACTGAGTCCCTCAAGTTATTAAGCTTTGAGTGTGTATTTTTAGGGGTTTCAAGGTTATTTTAATGATATTTACTAATATACAATTTAAATGTCTGTCTCTTATATATTGTTTGGGGTTTGAGAGCTTATTTTAAGAGGAAACAAATAGTTCATAGGCTCGAACAGAAACAAGCAGACATAATTTGTTTACAGGAAACATTTAGCTCAATGGATATTGTCAATAGCTGGGTTGAAGATTGGGAAGGGGAAATTTTTGTTCGCATGGATCTCATCATAGTTGTGGAGATATGATACTTCTAAGGGCAGGCGTAGATTTTGAGCTGATTTCTCAATATTGTTCAGAAAGGGGAAGGTTGATTATTTAAGCCCTAAGAGTGGAGGGTAATGCAATTATTCTTGATAATGTGTATGTTACAACAGCTGATAAACCAGCTGAACAAAGGAAATTTGTAGAGTACTTGATTACCTCACTTAATTTGGTTAGTAGTGCAAGAACTAGTCCAATGGTTATGGGGTGATTTTAATATCATTCTAAAAAAAAAAAGAATTGGATAGAAAAGGTGGAAATCCTTATTCGTCAAGAGATATAGGCAATTTGATAGAACGTTTGCAATCTGAGTTCGATATTATTGATATTTGGGATTACGTAATCCATTGAAACAAAGATTTACTTGGAAACAAACTCAGCCATTTATTCAGAGTCGATTAGATATATGGTTTATTTCAGATGTTTTGCAGGACTTTGTTCATAACATTGATATAGTACGATGGATAGGCACTAATCATTCGGCAATTTGATTAGAGTTAAAGGCAGTAGACTGAGACGCAGAACAAATAATACATTTAATTGGAAATTTAATGATAGCCTCTGTGATGATGAAGTTTTTGGATTACAAATTTCTCAAAATTTAGAAGAATGGATTAGTGAAGCATCTCACTTTAGTGATATATTAATGAGGTGGGATTATTTAGAATATAATATTATAAGCTTCTCAAGAAAATATAATGAGACCAAAAATATAAAATTAAAGAAGTTAAGGACAGAAATGAAAAAAGTTGATTGAGATTACAGGTCTTGTTAGATACAGAGGGCTCCAAGCACTTGGAGGAATACAATATCCTGAACGAGGAGTGTGAAGAATATGTTGATTATAACAGGGCCTCAATGTCAGGGCAAGGGCAAACTGGGTATAATATGGGAAGAAAACACAAATTTTTGTTTGAATCTTGAAAAAAACGCATACTAAGAATAGTTCTACTCTAAAGAGATTAAGAATCAGGGATACAGTGGTTATTGAGGAAAAAGCAATTAGTTTGCAGGTTACAAAGTTTTATACTAGATTATATGTTAAACCTGATGTTATTTTGTGTAAAGACTATTTTTTTTAGCAATCTACCTAACTCATGTAAGTTGTCAGAAGAGTCTAGGGGTAAACGTGAATAACTTTCAACACTTGAGGAATGTACCTCATCGGTTAAGTCAATGTCCACAAATAAGTCACCTGGAAATGACGGTATCGCCGTCGAATTTATTGTAAGTTTTGGAAACAATTTGGCCCAATGCTGATAGATGTGTTGAATTATGGTATTGTGTCTGGTAAATTGTCAACATAAAAAAGACAGGTTTAATTGCACTTATCGGAACATTATAGGCCTTGTTACCTGTTAACTTCAAAATGGCTCAAAGGCCTTGCTGCTAGACAAATAACAATTGTTGTAGAATTGATACATCCAGATCAGGTAGCCTTTATAAAAGGCAGATATATTGGTGAAGCTGTACGCACAGTTATTGATATTTTGTATTACACAAAGTTAAACAAATTATATGGTATTTTATTATCTCTTGATATCAAAAAATAACATGATTCTCTTGATCATGGTTTTTTAATAAAAGTTAAAAATCCTTCAATTTTGGTGAGAACTTTTGTAAGTATGTTCAAGTATCGTACATAGATTTGGAGAGTTGTGTAATAAATAATGGGGTATCCACATGCTAATTTCCAATACACAGAGGTGTCCGCCAAGGGGATCCTCTGTCCCTATATTTATTTATCATGGCCATTGAAACTTTGGCTTTTCAGATTAGAAATCATGTGGGTATTGAGGGCATTACACTTAAATATAGTAGATAGGTTAAGCTGTCTATGTATACAGACGATATTACATTGTTTCTGTCTTCAGTTATGAAAACACAGGCTATGTGGTTAGGCTACCAACGTCACAGGATGGATTAAATTTGTCAGTTTCAATCGGTTAAATCTGTAACTATATTAGGAGTTCATACTCACTTGAGATTTCCAGTTAGAACATATTCTTGAAAAAATAAGAGGTCAGTTACATAGGTGGGGGACTCGACAGCTTTCTTTATATGGTAACATTCAAAGTGTGAACACCTTTGCATTATCATAAGTTATATAAACCCCTCAAAAAAAGTTCGGAAACTCAAGTTTGATCGATCATATCTCTCGTATTTTTTAATAAGAATACTCGAAATCGGTGTCACAATAAAGCCTCATTATATACCTTTCAAACGGTGCATTATGTGTAGTGATTATGCAATTTGGGCGATTGCAGTAGCCCAGAGAATAGGGGGAGGCAGGAAGTGAAATCTCGCAAAATGGCCCCAATGCATTCAATTTACGAGTGCATGATTGTGTTGATCAGTTTTTCTAAAGGTTAACATTCTATTGAATACTGCCACCCTTTCCATTCATCACAATTGTTGAATTAGATACTATTTTAATGGAAATTATCTCTTCATTACGATGGCATATTAATCGTAAGGATTATGCAAATGGAGTGTGTGCAGCGAACCGGAATATGGAGATAGGTCGAGTGTGAAATCAGACAAAAAGATATGGAGTTGACAAAAAATCAGAGCGTTGCATTTTTTTCGAGCTTTTGGGAGGATTTTTTTGCATTTCCAATAAAATATTCATGATCAAATATGATATCAAAGGAAAGCCCAACAACTCTTCTGTATGAAAATTTGAAATTTATAATGATTTTTGTAAAGGGCGGCTGCAGGGAGATGAATGGGAGGGAGCCTCAAAAGTGACCCATTTTGAAACGCTCTGATTTCAAGGCACTATTCATGCGTTTCAATTGAATTCCTCTCATTCATGGCCAACTCATTCAAGTCGCATTACATCCTCTACACAATGGTATACAGATACCGACACCAAATCAGAGCGTTTTGAAATGGGTCACTTTTGAGGCTTCCCCACATTCATCTCCCTGCAGCCGCCCTTTGCAAAAATCATTATAAATGTCACATTTTCATACAGAAGAGTTGTTGGGCTTTCCGTTGATATCAATTTAAATCATGAATATTTTATTTGAAATGCTAAAAAATCCTCCCAGAAGCTCGAAAAAAATGCAACGCTCTGATTTGTTGTCAACTCCATATCTTTTTGTCTGATTTCACACTCGACCCATCTCCATTTCCGGTTCGCTGCACACACCCCATTTGCATAATCCTTACGATTAATATGCCATCGTAAGGAAGGGATAATTTCCATTAAAATGGTATCAAATTCAACAATTTTGATGAATGGAAAGGGTGGCAGCATTCAATAGAATGTTAACCTTTAGAAAACTGGTCAACACAGTCTTGCACTCGTAAATTGAATGCATTGGGGCCATTTTGCGAGATTTCACTTCCTGCCTCCCCCTATTCTCTGGGCTACTGCAATCGCCCCAATTGCATAATCACTACACATAATGCATCGTTTGAAAGGTATATAATGAGGCTTTATTGTGACACCGATTTCGAGTATTCTTATTTAAAAATACGAGAGATATGATCGATGAAACTTGAGTTTCCGAACTTTTTTTGAGGGGTTTATATAGCCAGTATGGTTCAGGTCCCATACACTTTTTTTTACAAAAAGTAATTAGGACTGTGTGTGCATTTATTTGGAATGAGCCAGGTAGGATTAAACGTCAAGTGATGGTAAAATGTCAGGAAGAGGGTGGCCTCAAGATGACTTGTCTTAAATCATTGATTAAAAAAGGTTTAGTGGATGAATAGGTTTTTTACTTCTGATTCCAGAGGTAGGAAATATGTACTTTGTAATTGGATGGGGTTGGAGGTGAGTTGATTTTTCATTGCAATGTTGATACTAACTGTTTGAAAATTGATATTCCACCTTGGTATATACATTAGATGTTTTAAACACTTGGAATCGGTTGACCAAGGAAGATATTGCAAATCCAATTTTGTGGAACTATAAGTGTTTTTTGTTTTATACAAAATCAGTATTTTATCCTTAGATTACAAAAAAAGGTTTTGTGAAAGTAGTGGATATGCTTGATGTGGTTGGGAGACCACTACGCTGGAATAATGCTACATAAAGAGGGTTGTTATGTATAGAATATATTATATTGTTGGATATGTACAATCACATGTCGAATTAATGGGAAATATTTTTTACAAGAGAACTTCCAGGATTTAGTTAAACTCCTTGGGGCTTACCCCACAATCAAGAAAGACAGGACACCTTACCCATCAATAAATGTACCCAAGAAACAGTATTATTATCATGTTATATATTGATAATCCAGTGGCATTACCTGTGTTTCGCAAATTAAAATATCAATATGGGTATAAAGAGAAATATGTCTCTGAACTATTGAAACTACCATTGAGTATTACAATTGATTCAAACTAACGTATCTTACACTTCCAAATTGTGAATAATCGTATCCCTATAAATACTGGGTTAGTTAGGATTGGAAGGAAGACTAATAGTAGATAAACATTTTGTCATGAGGATCAAAAGACATCGGTGTATTTATTTGTTGAATGTCCAGAAACTAGGAAGTTTTGGTAGGGGTCATTTTAAGAGAATTGCATTTATAAACTTTTTCTGCGGACAGTGTAATTTGCGGATTTGTTGATAAAAATAAAACATATTAATGGGTGGTTTTTAATTTTTGTTGCTGCTTGGGAAACAGCACATCTTGATATGCAAATATAAATACATCAAACCAAGTAGCAAACGTTTTATTTACTATTTATCCTATATTGAGAAAGTAGAGAAGTTTATTGTGTGTAGGAAAAATAAATCACATGTGCATCAAGTTAAATGTACCAAATTGCAAAGGTTTATAAATGTGTAAGTTGCCTGCCAGTGCTGTTAACAGCTATTGTCATTACAAGCCCACCAGGTCTTTTTTCTTTTCTTTGTTTGTTTGTTTTACCTTTTGATGCCTTTTGATGATGGCTTGCTTTTGTTTTGCTATGTTATTAGTTTTTTAATTACAAATTTAGATTTATTTTAAGTTAAAATAAGTTCATGGTCATCAAGGTTAAACTTGAAAATGATCCATACTTGTTGTGTATTCATATGTACGGTGGTAGTGGGAAGGTGACATTGATGTGTGCACATGATTGTATAGACACCATGCATCCATTGAAGAGTGTATTTTTACTGATTAAAAGAAGAATGTGTCAAGTTGGTAGAATGTGTATTGGATGCACCATGGCATATACGGCAGTGTCACCTGTACTCTTGATTGTGCTCATGAAGAATTACAATGTTAGTTTTGTTAATTTAACTTTAAAGATGATCCTTACTATTGTGCAGTTCATATTTTAATTACATGTGATTTATATGTCATTCATGTCAATGATCAACATTGTTCTGGTGTTTATGATATTCCGATATCGTTTGATTATGGATCAATTAAAAAAAAAAAAAAAAAAAAAATGTAAATGTATAATTAATGTTTAATGATATCTTATCCCACATACGTAGTTATGTGTATCGAGTATCAAATAGCTTCATGGGGTCCGCCCCTGACCCCCATTAAAGTCCCTAATGTGGGTGCTCTTTGCCCAAAGCCATCCAGGGCTCCCCGCCATTTTCACTGCTATTTCTATCTACACGCACCGTTAAAGTGTGTTGATGTTTTAAATTTATTTGTTTTCCAAATTATGAGCACAATGAACAATATAAGGAACATCGAAAGTAAACTAGATTGCGATTGCGATACACAAAGAAAATAAATTTTATATTAAAAGGGGGACCACCAAGCACATAACAACACACGGGTTTTTCGTTTAGTACCATTTGTCGATATTGAATACAAGTAGATGTCTAATACTTTTCAAATGTCCGTGTTAATCGTAAACAATGCAATTAATCACCGAAATTCACGGAACCAACAGGGTTTCCCAACCATTTTAACACTTTTGTCATTCAATTTCGTCCCGAGAAGCCGAGAATGTGCCAATGCCAACTTCAATTTCGTCTATTGTCGACCAATTTCACAAAAGGTCCATTCAATTTAGTCGTTCGTCACGCATTTTGTCGGTCACAGTTGCTGAACACATTTGTGACTAACGAATTTGAATTGTACTGGACGAAAATGTGTGACAAATGACAAATTGAATGGACTTTTTGTGAAATCGGTCGACAATAGCTTAAACTGAAGTTGGCATTGGCACATTCTCGGCTTCTCGGGACAAAATTGAATGACAAAAGTGTTAAAATGAATGGGAAAACCTATGTTATATCGTGACGTGTTTTGAAATTATATAATTTGTCTGGAAACCAATTTGTTCAACTCGTTAGTGGAATGCACAACTAAAACTATTACATTTAATGTATAAGGATAGTAATTTTTTTTTTTTTATTACTATTTTTATAATTTTTATCTATTTATTTATTATTTTTATATTTTTTTTATATTTTTTTTAAATTTATTTATTTATTTCTTTATTTTTTTTAATTAATTAATTAACAAATTTATTATTATTATTTATTTATTTATTTATTTTTTTTTTTTTGGGGGGGGGTCCCCTTTTAAAGGGACTTAGTAACATTGTCCAAATCCTCAAAATAAAATTTTAATTTTAGCGGTTCCCTCATACCTTGTTGTATTCGTATTAACAAGACAATCATGGGACAGGTTTCGGTTTTCCAAATTTCCCTTTCGTTACAAAGATATGTACGATCGAAGTATTCAGATAAGAAAAACTCCGGTGGAGTTTTGAAACCGTGTACAAAGTGAGTGCAGTGAGTTAGTGAATATCACTTTGCATTTTCGCTCATTACTTGGCCATGCAATATCCATTTGACTTGAAATTTTCACACAATACCCTGTGGACATAAGAGATAACAACAATATACATTGCATCAACCATTCATTACTTGTTGCACATGTCAACAAAGTTACCAGATCCCTTTAAACATATGTGACCGGCTACAGCAAAACCCTGCACTTTTTGGTACAAATAAAATTGAATATTTTCATACCATTATAAAGCCCCATCACAAGCTTTCATTTGATGCTTTTCCAACAAATTGGTCAATAATTGGCGAAGATATGATTGTTTCAATATTACATTCATAAGTCTTTTACACACATTATGTGAGCTTAAAATGCCAATTTCTTCAAAACATGAATTACCGACAAGTGCAGGTTTTGCTTTAGCTGGTCACATATAATTAGAGTTTAATACAAGTAACTCAAACATGCATTCCACCACACAGGATCCAATGCATGATAATTATTTTTTAAGTCATGACGTAGATGAAAAATATTAAAGTAAACCTTGCTTTTTTGATATTTGTTTATATTTATGTTCATTAAGGATTAGTATTATTTGTTTAAATAATAGTGTATGGTTGATTTTTCAGATTGCGATTTAACGAGGTAATTACAATGACATTAAATTTCAATATAATGCACTATAATTAAGGCTAGAATGGTCCATAAGCAGAAAGTGTATTTGTGTGTGATTTCACAGTATTTGAGCATAATCGTTGTGGCAAATATATACCAATGAAGTAATTTTTAACTACTTTTAACATGCTGCATACAAATGCATAAGATGCTAAACAAACACCTAAGACCCCTGTTACACATACCTTTTAAGTCGACTAAGGCCGCCTCCTGAGGCGGCCTCAGTCCACTTCATTCATGTGTAACAGGCCTGGGGTCAACTTTGAAAAGCCGGCCTGAGGCCAGCCCCATTTCTGTCCACCTCTGGATGTGGTTTGAAGCCGGCCTCGGACCGGCCTCAGTCCCGCAATCGGTATGTGTAACAGGGTAAGTGGACTGAGGCCGGCTTTTATGCAAATGCGCTTGCAGCGCGCGCGTAATGCGCTTGCGGCGTGCGCGTAATGCGCTTGTAGCGCGCGCGTACTGCGCGCAATAAGGAAGTAGGTCGCTTAATATGCCTAATATGGGATACAAGGGCGCGCGGATGCCAACACTTATATGGTATCAGCAGAGCCGTATATGGGTATGAGGCCCGATCAACGTGAATCGTGTGATATAGATGTACAGGGGTCCTGCCATGTGTAACAGGGGTTTACAGGGTCGTGCGCTATGTGTAACAGGGGTTTAATGGTCTCGAGGCGGCTTCAAATTGCCGGCGTGAGGCCGGCAACGGGGCCGGCTTCAAAAGCCGACGCATGTGTAACAGGGGCCTAAGACTATGAACGTGATCGAAATCAGCGAAATAAATATCGAAACAATATTGTTCTACGATTTCTTAAGTCATTGTGATGTATTCGCTAACATAGTCGGGTATACAAGGGAACCTTTAAAATATTGAGCGTGGCAAATCCCAGAACGGTTATTAAGATATATAATGTGTTAACATATTTTGTATCTTTGCAGCTCTCCTACTGGGAAATGAAGTAAACTCAAATGGATCGTTTCCTATGCAGGGGATCGTGGACAGTCCAATCACCTTACCATGCGATGTACCTACCATGCTTGATATCGAAACAATCCGATGGACCTTTAATTCTACCACTCAACCATTTATAATTTTCTTTCCGAAAGAAAAATTGACTGTGCCCCTTGACCATGATCCTCGGTTTGCGATTACAGGCACTTCAAAACTTAATATATCAAATTTGAAGAAATCGGATTCAGGAGAATACTCGTGTTCTGTTACATCATTTGATCTACCGGAGGATCTAAAGTTCTCGGTCAATATCACAGTTCTGGGTAAAAACAAAGTTTTTCAAATGTTTTTTTTTGTAAACAAATACATATTAAGCTTTGTAAGAGGAGGGCCGAAGTCGAAACAAAAGTGACTTTAGGTTGCCAGATCTCCACAACAAGTTTAAACCAATTTTAATTGCAAGTATTTTTAATGAGACAACATAATTCAGAGGTCTACCTCAAAAAATTTGTTGCGAACACCTCCAAATCCAAGATGGCGTCCAAAAAAGCAGCCGTTTTTTTATTGCTATAGATAATTGGCGAGATTTCCCAAACGACACCTCATATCAACATTATTCTGCAGTCATATTAAAGACAATAACATTTCCTATAATCTGATACCAAACACCGTGGAGTTCAGGATAATTTTATGTAACACGGTCCTTTTTAGCCCCAAACTCAAATTTTAGGCATTTTCCCCCAAAAATATGAAATTATTGATTTACATAATTACGCATAAATAAATTATTGTATTAGCAGTTGAATTAATACTTTTCAGAAAACTGTCCAATCATATCAACAATACTCTCTAAACATTTTAAGTGTGTACCGTATCTGAACAAAAAGTTATAGTTCTTGGAAGTCAGCATTTGATATCGACAAAACGGGTAGTTTTGCATGAATTCTCATGCTATACAGGGTGTCTCAAAAAGTGTAATCTTAATTATAGGATTTTTATTTCAAAATGATTGCGTCAATCTCGGGACACCTTCAATTCCAGTTATGAACAAATAACAAAAAAACAAAAATTCTTGTAATATGATGAATATTCCACCATCATTATGTAGTCCGTGTAAATGTCGTGTCTGTCTTGTATTTGTTTAACTGCATTTATCATAAATCAAGCGCTAAAAATGAACTTAATTCCACTCCACATAGAGTATTCCAGTCAGCTGCATACTGACGCGCATGCCATGCATATTGCGAATTCGAATCATAATGGGTGTCCATGATGTGTTTAAAACATTGTGAAGATCATGTTCATTATCTTGAATAAGTGTCTTACTGAAGTACACAATATTCGGGACATACTGTAATATGTGCAGAGCGTATCTAAATTCGAACACCATCTTGATCGTAAGGTATGCACCCTTCATGCCCTTCATATCTTCTGTCATGTACCTGGAGACCATAAAGTTCTATACAAATTGTCTGACTCAGTATTAAAACAAAACAAACTCAATTGCTAAACTAATATGTACAACACCAAAAAGCCTCAGCAAGCCGAAAGTTAATTTTGTTGTGCACTACACAGACTGTACTCGTGTAACCATCGTAACAACAGCCGATTATGGACAAAAATATACCAAATCAACACATATTTATTTTAAAAACTTAAAAATAGCAGGTAAAGGGCGTTATTTCACATGTGATTTGTTTTCCACCATGTTCACGCGAAAATTAGTGTGCATAATGCGGCTTGTAGTAGCCAGATATATGATTTATTGTATTACTATTGTTGTTGTTACTATGGTTACAAATGTACACGGTGGTACAAAAAGTTATTCTACGATAAACCTAATAGCCTATTCAAAGTTTTCATCGAACCCTGAAAAAGTCTAGCTAACTATGGTGTTACTAATAATGATCATGTTATAAACATAATTATCCAGATATGGTCGATCCAACTGTAAAGGACGAGCGCCTCCCATTTGAATATTGCACTAAATAGTGCACTTTGCATGATGGATTTATTATTGCAGTGAAATTTCCGATACTCTATTTTCGTGTATTGCAAACCGATGGCGGCATATTTATGATATAAAAGAAGAAAACTGAAGGTTTTGCTAAAAAAGGGTATAAACAATATGTCATTATTTAGGAGCATTTCTTGAAACAAGAATTACATTTATTGGGGCACCCTGTATAGTATTCGAAATCGTACAAATTTGCTGTATTTGTCGATATCAAATGCTGACTTCAAGTTATTATAACTTTTTGTTCAGATACGGTAAACACAAATTTTCTGATATAACTGGACAGTTTTATGAAAAGTATTAATTCAACTCCCAGTGCAATTATTGATATATGCTGAATTATGTAAATCAATAATTTCATATTTTTGGGAAAAAAACCTACAATTTGAGTTTGGTGCTAAAAATGACCGTGTCACATATCCTGAAACCCATTGTGTTCGGTATCGATTATAGGAAATGTTATTGTCTTTAATATGACTGCAAAATCTATAGCAAGTCAAAACGGCTACTTCTTTGGACGCCATCTTGGATTTGGAGGTGTTCGCAACAATTTTGTTGAGGTAGACCTCTGAATTAATTTTTCTCATTAAAAATACTTGCAAATAAAATTGGTTTAAACTTGTTGTGGAGATCTGGCAACCTAAGTCCTTAAGGAAGCCACCTTTTCGATGTTGGCCCTCCCCTTATTGTTCCGGTGTATGTAATACATAAGTCAACGACGTGTTGACCACTTCCCATATTTTATGTAAATTATTCTGATCCATGTTAACATTTTTATTACGTATTGTTGACTTAAAGGAATAGTAAAGGTTTGGTTTAGAAGAAGTTTTTGGTGTCAAGAAATAAATATTTGTGATGTAAATGACGAATAAGCGTGCTATTTCAAAAGGCACGCGATTTTAAAAGAGAAAATAAACAATCTAAATTTCTATAACTGTATCTGGTTGGAATAAATGTTGGGCCTATAACTTTTTTTTTGGTAATATTACAAATTATTTGTATTGCCTTCACATTTTCTAACATTCCAACGTTGCTATTACATTATTTGTGATTATCTCTCTATAGGATATTAATTTTAATGTATCCAACTTTTTGTTTTATTTATTGGAAACGGTTTTTGTGTTGCAGACTGTTAAAAAAAAATAAAATTAGCCTTGTAACTCAAGCGTTAATATTCTTTTCTTTTCAAGCATCATTGGAATGTAACTGTTTTTGTTTGTTTTTGTTTAATGGCTGAAAACCTCAGGTGTCTATATGCCGCCCTTTTGTGTAACGGGTTCTCTTGATATAAAAAACAGCCTTTTAACTTAGCAACAATTTTTTTTTATAACATTAATCTAGCATGGTAAGATTATGGATATTAGTTTGTAATGGTATTGTTCAGCTTTTAGTTACTGTACTATCACTTTAAACTGGCTATTCGTAACTTTATGTCCAAAATTATAATCTAGATCGTTATTATGAGCGCAGAAACCAGTCTAACCTGAAACTTAACAACCTAAATCCGAATTTATGTTTTCGCTGGTCGCGTTATGTTTTTTCTTTTGTTGAAGATGGTTGCTTAATGTGGGGGTACAGTCTTCCGCTAAGTGCAATTACCGGCGGATGTTCAACATACGAGCTAGTAGCGTATGCTCACCAGTGTGACTTCAGCTGCCAGGAGGGATTCCATTTAGATGGAAATGCATCTACAGAATGCCAAGGAAATGGACAACTCACCAATGACCGCCCTCAATGTGAAAGTAATTATTTATTGCCATGTAGTTAAAAATGTATTATGGTATGTTATTATATCTTATATTTATAGTTGCCTGACTCTCATCTAAACACTTGAGGAAATGGGGAAAACCTATCATATTTAATGTATTACTTAAAAACACATGCCCATAGTTCACTACTCATATGCCTTTAGATCATTACATATCAACTCTGTAGCTTAAGTTGTAAATAAGTCATGTTCAAAAAACAAAAACAAAAACAAAACAGTGGAAACTTATCAGTGTTACTACTTTCGTAATATCCGAATAAAAGAATAACTTTACAATTTAAATATATTTCATCATGTTTATGCCTACGTAGATGAATTACATGTGCAATATAAATAATTTCATTGAAGTAATCAATTTTATATCTCGACCACCATATCATCAAACCATTCTCCCTGTCTCCCACTATCCAAAATTTCCCCTTTCCCCTTTCAATCTTCCCCCTGATGTCCTTCCTCTCTCGCTCACTCTCTGTCTCTCTCTTTTACTCTGTCCACTTACCCATTTGTACCGTTTTAATCTTTTATATTCCCCCAAACAAACTTACACACACTATCCCTCTCCCTTTTCTCTCTCGCCACTCTTACGACATTGAAGGGATTAATTGCACCATCGATAAACTCCCTGCACACCTCTCGGACAAAAGAAAGACATGTACAAATGAATCGCGAGTTAGCTATGGGACAATCTGCGAATTTCAATGTACCACTGGTTATAGTCTCAATGGAAACGGAACACTACGGATGACCTGCGAAGATGGAGATAGTCGCCTACCCAGTTTTCCAAAATGCACTGGTAATGTTGAAATGTATTAAACATGTCAACGTCATCGTTATGTTATGTATATACAGTATATATATATATATATATATATCAACCATTTTACAGTTATATATCAACCGCAAAAAAAGAAACTGGACACTTGTATGAGACCAAATATTTCATATTCATTAACGATAAAATATATGATATTGTATATCAAATTAAAGATAAAACGACCCTCATCAATATTGGCATACAATTAAGATGAAATAATTCATGCATGACTTGTCACGGTCAATTAACCACACCACGGTCTGTTTTCAAAAAGAGCAAAAATGGAATATCCACTCAACCATATAAATATTAATAAGCATAATCTAAAACGCTATATTCATGACATGGCTTAATGTTTCATTGCAAATTTGACCTTTTCTATCTTCATCTCAATAAAAAGTATAAATGAAGACAAATTGTGAACGTTATAGGTTTTATTTTCATTCAAAAGTAACAAAATGGGGAATTCCATGGCAAAGGTTTATTAGTCGAAACCACAGTTTGTATCTTATTTCAGCATGAAAAATGGTATAAATTCTTTTCAAGAAATCCTACCGTAGTCTAAAGATCTTCAGAACCTGATGTCACCCTTGGTCAAACAGTTGGGCAGTCTTTAACATGACATTTCCCTAGGTAACTATGGTTAAAATTGCAGGGGACACATGAAACAGACAAGCTTCATGCCTCTAATACAAACCAGTATGATGATGCTCTAATAAACTTGCCCTGTTTTATTGACAAATTTGAATTTTCAGAGTTTGTTCATAGCAATAAGTTGAATAATGTCATAATTTACTTGCCCCGCACATCATCTTTTAAGTGAAACGCTTACTATCATGTCAGTCGAATGGTGTGGTCCTCCATTGTTTTTGCTATTTTCGAAAACAGACCTTGCTATGGTTAATTGACCATGGCATTTTATGCATGAACGATTACACCTTTAATTTATACCCTGCATGTAGAGGACTAAAATCCCTTTAATTTGATATATGATAATGTACACTTTTTCATACATGAAATATTTCAACTTATACAAGTGTCCAGTTTCTTTTTTTGCGGAGTATATATATATATATATTTTAAAAATATATATATATATTTTGTTTTTGGGGGAGGAACATGTTTTGTAGAAACAAAGTGAATTACACTGTATAGTAATATTGTGTACTGAATTAATTTCATCATGTATCCGTTATTATGTGTATTGGAACTATTACGTTTGATACCTAGGTATGATAATATGGATGTATGAAAACATTGCTGCTATTGGTTTGTGCATTAGGATTAACACTAAATTGCCAGATTGTTGAAAATCAGTAACTTGTTTTGCTTTTGCAAACGTTTTTATTGATATTATTTGAGTTGTATAAGTATAATATATGAAATTCAGCAGAAGTGGTATCGTCAACAAAGGCCGCATATTAGTATATTGTTTGCGTATTCTATTCTTAATTATGTTTTATTTTATTTCCAGAAATTTCAGAAGAATCGACAAGAAAGAACCTTGCATATATTGCAATCATAGTCGTCGTTTTAACCATTCTTGGCTTACTTGTTTGGTACTTTCGCGGAAACAAGTATAATCTACTCAATGTAAGATATCTTGTCAGTCTTTCCATACGCAAATAAATGTCATCAAAACTTCACCGAAAAACCACACTTTTAATAATACCATTATATACTGGCGTGTACAACTTTTAGTGATCTTACGGTAAGAGAGGTCGTCATTGTTGCTCTAATTAATAGGTAAGGTAGTTTTTTAAGGGGCCCAGTGGGGTATTGATTTTTTTTTTTCATCAAAATTGAGATTTTTATCTTAAAATGATCCATACATTCTAAGCTTTAAGAAAATACATACTTTGTGGGGTAGGAGGTAGCTATTAAATGGACAAATTAAGGATTTTGTTATCAACTTTGTACATTTTTGGGGCCGAAAGTGATTATTTTCATAAATAATCCAAATAAAATTTTCCCAAATCAAAACTTTTACCATCCAAATTGTGTTCCTCTTTTTTCAGAGTTAAGCAGCAACATCTATTGTCATGCAGAAAATAAACATGGCAGTTTATATGTGATTAACATGCCCTAAACTTCCATTGAACCAACTACTTTTCCTATTTTTATCCATGTCACATTTATCTTACAAATATCAATATTGATGACCTTTCAAGCTCATTTGCCGAAAACCTGATTTTTTTGACTAAAATTCTAAAGACTTGAAAAGTATTTACTCAAATTCAATGACATTTGGAGTAATTATTCCTTGTTTGTAGATGAACAGATTAATGATGGCTTTTAGAGGTAACCCTATTGTAAACCAAAATATGTACATTTCATATGTACATTTCAGATTTTTTGCAAAATTGCCTTTTGACTATGAAGATAGCTGAATAATGTAAAAAGCCATCATTAATTTGTTTGTATAGCATCATAATATCTATCTTTAAAATGTAGAATGTATATGACCTTATACCTCTGAGGAGTTTTGAATGTTGACTTGCTAAAAGTCTAAAATTTAATTATTTAATCTAATTTAATCTAATTGTTTTTCTCTATCTTATTGCTGTTTAAACTCTTTGTTTAAGTCCAATTGTATTTAGTTTTCTTGGATTCCCCATATTCTAAGCTTTCCAGAAATGTATGGTTTGTAGGGGGTAGCTTCAATGGTTAGAAAGATATTCCCGAAATAGTAAAAGTGTGCAAAAACGTCAAATAATACCCCACTGGGCCCTTTAAACACTCCGAGGTATGTATTCTAAATATCATAAAGTTTATTTACAATAATAATTATAATGGTTTATAGTATTGAATGCCTTGGAGTAGTCCAGATGATTGCGTTCTTGTTTCCGATCAATGTTAAAATCACATTATTCCACTAGCGAAAACCAAAACACGTAATAGAGATATCGGCCTATGAATCCATTAAACACGTTTTCCCGTTTATACATACATCAACTTAGCAAATTTCATGGCATTTAGTACGAATCCATTCAATAATGACACATTTACAATGCACACTAAAGGGCAAATAACTTATAAAATAACACTCTTCACACAATAATGATCTATTCGATCATACACTGGACTGTTCTTCTGTTCTTCTTTACAATTGTCACATTATTTGTGATTTCTTTTATCATTCGGTGCGGCAAAACATACAGATGCCGAATTATAAATGTGCAAACATTCACTAAATTGCTTTAGGGCTGCGGTTAATGGTTAAATCTTGCGATAGCAGTACGAACTAACACAAGCTCTGTGTGCTCGCAGTGTGGTCGGATATCGCCCTTATTCGCATGTATGCCATGTATTTTGCGAGGGATTCATTTTCGCGAAATTGGCAAATTACTTGTGATTCGCGAAATTATCACCACGCTAAAATATTGGCACTCAATGCAAAGCAATATAAGGACGTGTATTGCATGCATTACTGCAATTGCAATTCTTTAAACAAAGTAATACACATACACAGTGGCCTAAACTGCGCTAGTCCGCTGCATGCATGCACTAGTTACATCGATACAAGAGCTGCGATGCGATAGATTAACAGCAGTTCCATTTAGGCCTCCGTTCTGTGAAGTGATAATATATGAAAATACCATCATCCTTGATATGTCTGTGCATGTCAGCCCTGAATTGTTAATTTTGATGGTTTCTATTCAAAACATATGGACATATAATTCTACCTACACAGAGATAAAACACTAGTTATTTGGTCCTGTTTTCATTGTAGGAGTTTGTTTTGTGGCTCAAAATTAGTTAAATTATTTTTTTTTAATGGAATTATGTAAATTAAATAAAATACCAAAACAATAAACTACATAAGTCTCACAAACAAAGAAATACATAATAAATAATCAAAACAATTGAAAACATAAGGCATAACCTGGCTCTTCCGACTTGTGTTGTATAACTATTCCAAATGGTCTATATGAATATATACGTATTATAATGTAGTAAAAAAATGTTTCAGTATCTAAAATATAGGATGTGTGGGCAAACATTTGATTTGTATGACCTTGTTTGCATAAATTACCACAAATAACTAAAATGGCTTCAAATTGGCCTGCGATGATTAACGACATTAAGAGAGAGTAGGTTCCCGATATCTTACTTATTACCTTATTTCACATCAATTTGAAGAAAAAAAATGTTAGGTATTTAGTATACACTTCAACATTTTACCAACACGTTAAATAGCAAATTCAATACAACTTGTTAAGAAACAATGGTAAGTATTAGACGAATATATCGCGAACGGCTTCCTAGCCACTTTAAAGGGGTAGTTCAGTTTTGGTAAAGAGGGCGCTGCTCAAAATTATTGTTTTGTGAGATGATGAAAAACTGAGTGTAAAAATGTAAAGAACATTACAATTTTAATGACAGAAAAACATTTATTTGATCAAAATCAGTTGAGAAACGGCTGAAATATCAATAAATATATCAGATCGGAACAAATCTGGGGACCAGATTTCTTCGATGATGTATTTCATTTAAAAATGCTTACACTATTTCCCAAAAATTTAAAAGAGGTTTTTAAAAAAGTTCTTGATGATCCCTCTATTTAATCAATATTTCAACAAAATATCACATGCATAATTTTGTATGAAAAATAGTTAAAACTTGTTTAGAGAGCACTCTCTTGTGTTTTATTGTCTCTTTTTGATAGATAACAAGATTGTTACTTAGTCGTTTGTAATGTTCTATACCTTACAAACATGGTGGAGTTATAACTATTACGTTGTAATGTTATTGTGCAGGTTTTGGTTACTAAAGCTCAGCCTTAGCAAAATTGCACTACCCCCTTAACCACAGACTCTATAGCAAAATCTCACCAACACGGTACGTACGAACGCTTTGTATTACCGACTAGGAATAGAGTTCGATATTAAAGTAAACCCCATGTAAATTCGGTTCATTTCATACTTCCTAGCCTAGCACGATACGATGCTAATTATGGCGAGGTTAAAGGGATAGTTGAGTTTCGGTACGGAGAGTACAGTTTTGGTCAAACTAAATATTGGTGGCAACACCTGCACCATAATATTACAAACTAAAAGTTATAACCCCTCCATGCTCGTAATGTATACACAACTACAAACGGCTAAGCAACTAGATGGATCAATGGTGCCTCCGCCATTGCGTGATTTATATATCAAACTCAAATCAACATGCACTGAATTATTTCGTCAACTCAATTCTGATAGTAATTTGTCTACCAGAACTGATGTAATACAATAATGAGCATTTTAAAAATACATATATGAGGAGTGACCACGACCTTTGACCTAATGACCCCTAAAATCTTTCAAGTTCAGAAGCATCCCAAGATACAAATAGGTGCCAAGTTTGATGGTTATTGTCATTTTGTTATTTCTTATTTTCAGATTACAAGCTCATTTAGCACATATTTTGAGCCCTGTAATCTTTGACCTTAGACCTCATGACCCCCAAATTTAATCAATTCATTGGCATCCCAAGGTTCATACATGAACCAAGTTTGGTGAGAATTCGTCAAATGGGTATTGATATATCGCGATCAAGAGCTTTTTTTGCATATATAATGAACGATGTGACTTTTGACCTTTGACCTCAACATCTAATCAGTTCCTTGGCACCCTAAGATACGTACATGAACCACGTTCGGTGAGAATCCATAAATCGGTTCTTGAGACCACGCGATCACGAGAATGGGACTTACGTACGTAGGACGGACTGACACCCCGAAAACATAATGCCTCCGGCAACGAAAAGCTTGTTGTAATTCAAAAAGAGCCGTTAAAATACAAGACAGCGCTTTCAAAAAGCGCATTGATTTCAACCAATTTTTTGTAAAAATTGTGCTTGTGTTCCTTTTTTAAATAATGAAGAAAACAAATATTTTGTAAATTTTTAAAAGGTGTAAGCATATATCTATACCAAAACTCAACTATCCCTTTAACACGGAATAAGTGCGAGCTTAGAGCGATGTAAGAGATAGATCGTGCGATGTCCAGAGCACGCATTAAAGCCCCAGTCCCATATTTGATCACAATCGTTGCTCGTTGTTGCTATTCGATGTGAATCGTCTACCACCTCGTCGCTTTTATCCCAGTCACATGTACATGTAAAGTCTCCTGTTAGAGTAACGTTTTGAAAGATATGTAGAATGCAATGAATGAAACGAGGCTTAACGGAGGTTTTTTACAAATATTTTGTCATTATGAGCAATTAGTCATAATGACAAATATTTGTGGTGGCATTATGAGACCATTTCCATTCGAATTTCGCCAAAACCTCGCCGAATTTTGACCAAATTTTTATTACTTGGCTTAATTTTTGCAACAATTTTGCAAAATTGTGGTTAAAATGTCCTTATAATACCACCACAACAAATTTTCATTTTGACAAATTGTCATATTTACAAAATATTTCTTTTTGAAAAACCACTTACTTTGACTTAGACTTAGTAGCCCCCGCGTCGTCCGACGCATGAGGCGGTCATCACTCTCCAGCCTGCAGCTGTGTCTGTTAGCTGGTTAGCATTTTGTAACTTGCTGTCATTCCAATTGTTAAGGCTGCCTTTCAGATCTTCTTGGATGTTTTGTTTCCAGTTCATTTTGTGCCTGTCCCTTTGTCTTCTATATACCCAAGGGAGTCCACCATAGAGGTTGGTTTGCCAGGCGGTCAGTGGGAAGACATGCTACAGGCCCAACCACTTTAGGCGCCTTTTACAATTTGTTGCGGATACTGGAGGCTGCTTAGAACGTTCTCTAACTTCCTTGTTTTTGATGAAGTCATTCAACTTGATGTGTAGGATCTTTCGTAGGCATTTTGAGTCAAAAAAATCTTTTCATGAGTAGTTTTATAATCCCATGTTTCACAGCCATACAAAAGGGTCGAAAGTACATTTGTCATTGTAGAAACGAAGCTTGGTCTTAAGGGAATACTTCTTGCAGGACCAGATTTTGTTGAATTAGTTGAAGGCTGCTGATGCTTTTCCTATTCTGCAGTTGATCTCCTTGGTCATGTCTCCCTGGTCGTTGATGGAGCTTCCCAGGTATGTGGAATCTTCAACAGTGTCGATTTTGTCTTGACCTATAAAGACATCTTGTGGGAATGGTGGTCTCTTTGAAGCATGTTACTTGTCTTTTTGATGCTGATGAGTAGGCCACGTTCTTTAGCATTTCCTCCGATAGCGTCTACATGTTGCTGTAAACTTGGGGTATCCTTTGCGTGTGCTGCAATGTCATCTGCAAAGTCAAGCTCTGAGAGTTTTTGATTTCCCAGCCAATTCTTTTCACGCAATCCCGGACGATTCGTTCGCCCTAGACTAAAGCTAGTCTTCGTATGCAGACCCATAAACGCATGCTTTAGTATGGTGATGCGATTTCCAATTTGTTTTTCTTTCTGGAAACATATTTTTGTGAACTTGTTGATGGAATGGAATACTTAAGATGTTCCCTTTCATTTAGAAGAAATTTCGTTTTGGGTGGTGGTACCCATTCAAGGTAATTTAAAGGTAATAAACAATATTGAATATTGTTAGGACGATAACTAGTGAAATAACAGTACTTAGTTCAATTGAAGTTTGGGATATGTTATTGATATGAAGGCTGACAGGTTTTTTGTCTTTGGAAAGGATGCTGTCCTTTTCACTCTCACAAAAAAGGAAACACTCATGGTGTTCCGATTGTAAAGATTTTGATTTGGGATGATTATTTTTTGCATTATTTAGGAAAAAGATAAGTAAAAGTTCTTTTCTGAAGCTTAGAATTTAAAGTTGATTTTAAGTTAAACATTTACATGAAAAAAAATCCTCTTCCCCACTGGGCCCCTTGATAAAATGTTTCTCTTCATATTATCCAGTGTCATTTTTCTTTTGACATTTTTACATTTCACAGTTTTACCTCTTACATTTTATTTGAAATTTTTACCTCTGATATTATTTCCTCTGGCATTATTACAACTTATTTTTTTTACCCGAAACCACAACAGTATGCTATAAGAAATATATATACATAGTAAGTTTCCAGTTGTTTTATTCATGACATGATATGGTATACATCAACATAACGTTTCATTACACAATATGAAAAAGGGTTCAATGTTGCACCTTTGAAAATGTGCCAACCGCTTGACACATAGGTTGCTCCTTTAAAGGTTAATAATTCCACGTTAAGGTGAACGTGTAAAGATGCACATTGCCAGTTTGCACCTTTATTGCGTCATAAAGGTGTAACTCTGCACATTTAGAGTTTTAAATTGCACCTTAATGGTGCAACCTTTAACCTTCAAATTATTTGGTGCAGCTATAGCACTTTGCAAGAAGGTGTAAAGTTGCAAAGTTTAAGGTACTCTCAGGTGTGGCTACGGTTTGCACCGTTTGCACCGATATATGTGCAAATTTAATCCTTGTTTACTTAGCGTGCATTGAAACAAAATATAGATTTATATATATATATATATTTGTTTTTATCGCTGAGGCAAATGTTGATCGATTAGCAAGTTTGAAGTGAACAAATAGATGTATTCAAAAAATGGTTGTAGATTAATTATTTGCACGTTTTTTCTGCACCTTTAAAAAAGGCGCAACGTTAAAGTCAAAATGTATTTGCAACGATGGCAGCTCATTTTATGGTGGAACTTTGCACCTGTAGGTAGGGTGTAAAGTTGTACTTTAGATACAAGGTGCAACGTGAAACACAAAGTTGTCAGAGTGGCATGGTGCTACGTTGCACTTGAAAGATGCAACATGCACCCTTGACCCGAAGGTGCAACTTTTTTGGTTAATATAAAGGTGCCAGTGTGGCAAAAAAAATGATAAAAATTTTACCCTTAGTGTGTAGAGTCGGTAATTTCACCGCAACTGATATGCGCTAAGCAGTGTTCCCTAACAATTTATGCCTATATTATTTTGTGTTTTGTGTCACTGATATAGAACAATGAGTGTATAACGTTATTGCGTGAACAAGTTGGAGAAAATCCTGCAGATATGATTGAAGTGCTGCAAATAATAGAGCGTGCCGAGCTGAGGGAATTACAAGGGCTTTCCGAAACGTACATTAGTAAGAAAGTAAGTGTATTAATGTTATGCGTAAAATAAGCTGTAACACTCATACTAGAAGTTATATAATATTTTCCCTGAATACCAATTTTAAATTTGATTTATAGTATCTCATGTCGAATGAAAGTAAAAATGTTTACATAATGATTACATCATCTACATAATTGATCTCATTTGTAATTATATAATGCCGTTGAATACAAAATGGACTACATGTAATATTAAATGTTTCTACTTTTTTTGACGAATGAATGCATTGTTTCATTTCAGAAACTACCAGCCCGTGTTCGAAAATCAACATCTGACGCCTTTGCGTGGTATCTTTCTGAAATTATCCGATGTATAACAAAGTTAGATAAGAACAAGGGGATCAATCTAAGGACTGAAATAATGGCAACATCTGATGACAAATCATCACAAGGTTTGGAGACAACATTTGGTTTGCCCCATCAAGAAGTTGACATCACAGATAGTAAGGTACGGATATCATATTTTTTAAAGCCAAATAATATTTGACGTCCATTTGCTCTTGGCTTTAATTAATCTATTTGTTTTTGTTCTCTTGCCATCACTCAGTCATTATTATTTCCTAATTGTGTTAAAGAGAAAAACAATATTTTCATTGAATGTCGATGATAATATTGCATATAAATCCAACAATCGGCACAAATCAAGCTTTGTTACAAATCGCTAATAAGTCGAGAACTGTCCATCAGAAGATGTAGAGCAAGTAGATTAGAAAGCAGAACTCCAACTTTAACATGTTTGACATATTACCAGTTAACCTCATCATGTTTACGTTATCATAAATACAACGTATTTTTTTCCTTCGTATTTCCTTGCAGAGTTACACCACAGTAGCCCATGCGGCATTTCATAATCTGATCCGTGTCTTGCAAAGAAATTTCGACGACAACAAAGTCAAAATAAACAAGAGGGCCATGGTCTTTAAAGAGATTTGGAAACATTCCAAGAATAGAAAAGAAACAACTACAGCCACTGAAACATATTCTTCGAAGGTATATTGCACTCATTTAAATATTCATTAAGTTAAGTAAAAATGTATTTTGAATAATTACGTCTTATTAATTGCATGCAAGTCTGTTCATAGCTTATACCAAATCGATGCATTCTTTTGAAAATACACATATTAAATGTATGTTATTACTATTTAAAGCGGTAGTACAGTTTTGGTAACTCTGAGCTTTAGTAACCCAAACCTGGACAATAACATTACAAACTAATAGTTTTAACTCCACCAAGCTCGAAAGGTTTAGAACAACAAGGCGTTCTCTAAAAAAGCATCGGTTTCAACCTTTTTTCATACAAAATTATGCATGTGATGTTTTGTTGAAATAACTACTAAATAGAAATATTATCAACACTTCAACTATTTGAAAACCTCTTTTGAAAATTTTGTAAAAAGTGTAAGCATTTGTTTAAATATAAAAAAAAAAACATCGAACAAAAAAGGGCCCCAGATATATTCCAATCGGATATATTATGTATTGATATTACAGCCAATCGGCATTTGTCTGGCAAAAGGGAACATCTCGAGTGTCGCGCCGGGATCTGAACACCGATAAAAATGACATCGATTTGTTGACATAATCAATTTTCTGTTGAAGTTTCGGACGTAGAATTTTGATGGCGGAGTTGATTCTAGTTTTAGGCTGACATTAAAAATATTATTTTAAAACTTTTAAATTTATTCTGAACTTGGTGTCAAGGGCAATCTTTATACATATACACCTTTCTGCCATATAAATGTGAACAAATTCTTAGTTGCTTCTGTACGACAAAAGGATGTATCTTGATATACGTGGAAATATCCCGCGTACTACCTATCGTCATGCTATCCCCCTAAACCCCAAATATGCCAAAAAAAACGAACAAAATAGCCTATTTTCGAGATACATCCCTTTGCCAAACAAGGGCAGCATTTCTGAACTGATTTTGTACATTAAAATTGTACGCTCTTTCAAATTTTCACTAAGTTATCTAAACAAAAAAAGAAATATTTCGTGCAGCACCCTGTATTCCAAAAAAGGAAAGTTGATTTTTGTATAGAAGGCGCTACACAAAATAAATGTGAGATAATGAGAAAAATGACTGTCAAATTCGTAAGAGCATACAAGTTTATTGACAGAATAAACTTTAATTTATCAAAATCGGTTCAGAGACGGCTGAAATATCGATAAATATAACCATTTGTTTATTATTTTGGGGCCCCACAATAATTCAATAATTTTAAACAAGCCGTTGACAAAAATGCTTACACTTAAACAAAAAAGTACAGAAGATGTTTAAACACTTGTTGATGATCCCTCTATTTAATGATTAGTTTAACAAAACATCACATGCACAATTTTTCATTTAAAATGGTTGAAACCAATGAGTTTTTAAAGAGCCCCCTTTTAAGTTTAAATTGTTCTTTTTAATGATAACAGCCTTTTTACTTAGTTGTTTGTAACTAGTATTACATTTTTATCATGGTGGAGTTATAACTATTAGTTTGTAATGTAATGGTGCAGGTTGTGGTTACTACAATGCACTTTGACCAACATTGTACTCTCATTACCAACACTCCACATTTCCTTTAACACAGGTATTTATAATTTACACAAAACAGAAATGTTTTATATGCGGTTCTTATGTAGATAAAAATATGAACATACACACAAATATATACGTTTGGGTGATTTTAGTACAGAATAACTGATGGCTCTTCTTTTACTACATACTAGTCATATCTCTAATACGAATGGGTAACATTAAAAGTCGCTTCTTTCCCCCATCCCATATGTTCTCTACAGAAGAGCAACAGCCACGTGTCAACCTTGCTGAAGCGGACTGGACAGACTAAAGATACATCCTTTGAAGACATTTGTTTACGAAATATCGAAATGTGCTCGACTCTTGCGGATGGAATACGTCTTCGCTATAAGCTATTACAGATAATGATTGTCCCTGATAATATAGCAGTTGTAGCCGAATAGGAATTTCCGTAAGAATAATTTGCGTATCGGTTTCGAACAAAAAAATGAAGAAAGAAAACACATCAGGATACAAAACATGTTAGATATGCGTATAGGCCTGTTGACGCATCTTGAGCTAATTCATTTCATATTATGATGTAACAGAACATGACATGTTATTTCATTTTGAAGTTTGGAACATATTACTCACCCAGGAAATCTAACATTTCCTTTCTGACGTTTGTATAATATGAAATTGATATGAATGTATCTGCATGAAACCAAATCCCTTCAATGGTGAGTCGCCGAATATGGTCAAGGACCTCCTTCGGAAATTCTATCGGATAAACAATATGTTGAAAAAAAGTATCTGACAAATATTTATATCATCTGATGTGTCATTGATTGGCTAAACACGGTCACGTTATTGGCATGTCATTTTTGTTTATAAAATGGGTAGAAGAATCCCTGCATTCTGATTGGTCAATTAGCATTAAAAAGTTTTTTACTGATGCATGGCTCACTTTAGTTTGATTTTCACATTTTATTTTTTTTTGTATAAAACAAATGCTGCACAGGCATATTTCGTGGATCGAAAAAATAAAAAAAAAAAAAAAAAAAAAAAAAATGTAATTTTAAAATTGATATAAATTGATGATAAAACAAGAATGCATAGTAAAATTTATATATCTATTGTTATTCTTAATTTGTGACTAATTAATGATGCAAATATGCCAACTTTTGTCAAGGAATTCTCATTTATTCCAGATTTGGGGGGAGGGGGAGGGAGGGGGGTATTCCCCCCCCCCCCCCTCAGATTTCGGCCATTTGTCGACCGATTTTGACCAAACTTGGCGTGTCTGTGTCTCATCATGTATTTCACAAGAATGCATAGTCAAATTTGTATTATTTGTTTATTATGCAAATATACCAACTTTTGTCAAGGAATTCTCATTTATTCCAGATTTCTCCGCATTCATGGAAAATGCAATCAAATTTGGCATATTTGTAGCTTGTAATATAATCTTTAAAAAAAAAAATTATTGATATGTATTGGAATTCCATATTTCTAATTGTAATTAATTATGCAAATATGCTTATTTTTCTTTGAATTCTTAATTCTTATGTATTTCTTTATTTTGTATTCTTTTATTTTTCATTGTTTTGTTATCTAGAATAGTTGATGATGGCTAAAAGGGATGTTATCTGAGGAAAAACAGAAAAAAAACATTTTTCTGACAACACTTCTTGTAAAACCCATACAATGTACACACAAGATCATTAGAAACCGCCATTTGTTGTGACGTTGGTCACGATTATGTGCTATACCTCTGCAACCGTACCCCGATTTTCGCAAATAGGACTTAAAATGTGCGCAAGATGTGAAAGAAAAAAGTCATGACATTTCAGCGCAAGATTTGTTTGCGTTAACAAATTATTGTGGAAAATGTCGAGGGGGGAGGGCTAATTTAGCCCCCCCCCCCCCCCCCCCCCGGGCTATTGAGGGTTAAACTGCTTTAACCCCGTTATTTACATTTCGCAGTTTTAATGTCAATGTGGAGGTATACCCTATCGTGTTCAGGATAAACAAAACCTATTAAACAATGTTGAACATGTATTTGTGCCATTTAGTTTCAACGCATAAAAAGGAAAAATGAAGGCCAATTTGGTCATACATCAGGGATAGTTGCCGTTGACCTAAACAAGGTTTTTGACTTAGTTATGACATCCTTTTTGGCCAAGCTTACTGACTGGTACTGAATTGTAGTTGTATAGATACATGCATGACAATAGTATAATAACATAAACTAATAGTGCATTGTCAATCGAGTTACCCGTGACGGATGGCGCACCACAGGGTTCTATACTTGGACCAGATATATTCTTGTTTTTGTTAACGACATGTACATCTCAACCTTTGTTAAAGCCAAATGACAGTTTAGGGAAAATTACAAAAAATAACTTTATTGGCCAAACTAATTGATTAGTATTGTTGAAATAGTATAACAAAGGGCTTATGTGGAAAAAAAATCCGTACTTTAGTATCGGTAAATTGAGAAATATAAGTTGAAATGTTAATTCATGCCGCTGACATTGGGCCTAAATTCATCGCCAGTTTGGCCGTTACGCCTTCGTAGCTATACGCTTTTAGTATCGTTAAATTGAGAAATATAAGTTGAAATGTTAATTCCTTTCGCTGACATTGGGACTAAATTCATCGCCAGTTTGGCCGTTACGCCGGCGTAGCTATACTCTCGTTTGCGTCCAGAGCGCACGTGGTGCAGCATTTACCATAGGCATTGCACGCAGTCGCGAACATGCGGTTTAATTGTGTCAGCCACTGACAGTTTGAATTTTGAAAATTGTATTGCTCAAATATTCAATTTCAGCGCGGTTTGTGTCCAAATCTTTACATTAACAGATAAGTAATGACATATTCTTTTCACATGGTTTATGAATAAACGTATTTTTTTCATTTATGTCGGTGGGGCGTTTCCCAGTACTGTCATTTGGCTTTAACGCCGATATCTTTACGCCGATGATACATAAAAATATTATTTAAAAAAAAGACATACTATTAAATATGTAATCAATGCTGAACTACATATTCCTAAAAAATAAATAGATAATACAAATTATCAGTTATTTTTTGGTTTAGCCCAGTGTAGATTAGTTAACAAAGACAAAATGTATGTTAAGTAAACAGTACAATTCATCGTTTCCATATCTAGGAGTAATTATTGATTCAGATTTGAAATGTAAACATTGATTATTTATATAAAACAATTTGTCAAATCCTAAGCTTCTTGGGTAAATTAGGTAATTACATAAATGAGTCTTGCTTAACAATGTCATGATTGTTGTAATTATCATATCGTGATTATTTTTATTACGGAGTTTTTGTTTGGTCTTCTGCTACTAAATTACAACTGGATGTGTTACAGAAAATAACAAATAGGGCATGACGAATAATTTTAATGGTACATTTGTCAGGACATAGATCACTGCATGAAATACATGATATTCTTAATTGGGGAACATTGCAGATTCCTTGTAGTAGATACATTCACGGGCGTCTATCACGGGGAATAATATTTGAGGTGGGGAATGACCTGAATTATTCCCCCAAATATATGTTCTTTATAATTCAAAATAAGTCAACGGCAATATTAATCTAGTGTAAAGTTATTCACGATTTTGTAAAACAATTCTGCATGATTTTAATAGTAATTTTCATATTGAAACGTTGATATCTCAGTTTGAACTTAATATATCATAAGATATAAACATTCATCATAACTCCTGCCAAACATTATTCAGATTAATTCAAGGTATCTAATTAAAGCTGATGAATAGCCTCAAATGGTATAAAAATATTAAATTGGATTTTTGCCGACAAGTTGTGGGTTTTGATGTAGCCGGTAATAGTAACATAGTGTAATATAATTTACTTGTTTACTTTGTTATTTCAATTATGTTAAAAATCAATGCATTTGTTCTATGTTATGTTTGTTTGTATTTGATGTCATGTTATTATGCTGATTCGGGGGGAAATCATGTATTATGGATACAAAATTTGTAAATTTGTAAAGTTAAAGGAATCTAGTAAAATTGTCAAAATCCAGAAAACCTACTCAAAAGTTTATTAGTTCACCCATACATTGTTGTATTCGTATTACCAATGGAAGCATGGAAAATGTATTTTGTTCGAATTTCTTTTTCGTAAAATGTTATTTGCGATTGAAGTGTTCGGATTTTGTATTATCCACTGCATAGCTATAATTGTGTACAAAGTCAGTATAATTAGTTACCATGTATCACTTTGCTTTTTTGTTCATTACTCGGCCTGATAACATCGTTTAAATGTGAAATGTTCACACATTATACTTGTGGATAAATCAGATCACGTAACACACATTTTTATTTACCATTCATCACTTAAACATGGTAACAAAGTGAGTAGAGTCCTTTAATGTAAATGGATTAGTTTTAGTGGTAAACACTTATTTTACACTTGTATGAAATAACTAAGTAAGCAAACTGAAAAGACTATCTAAGATAACTGCCATTATCATAAAAAGTGACATAAATCCATTATTATAACTTCATGGAACAATGGTGTATATATATGTGTAAATACTGCCAACTATACTGACATCTTAGGTCAACTGTAAAATATGTTTTAAAGGGCTGGCCTCAACCAGCAATTGTGCCTGATATCTGCTAACTGTTGTTCATCAATTGAATTGTTAAATGTTTGGTTTTACCATTTTATGTGCGTTTTTTTTTGGTCGTCTTGAAAATACATCGTTACATTATTTCATCATTCAGTAATCAACTCATTCATTCATTTGTTCATTCCTGCATTCATTCATGTATTCATTAATATGTATTTCGTCTATGTCGCCATATTTTGGAGGTCCATAAATCCAAAACTATATAGTGCCAGTCAGGCACGCCGGAAGCAGTTTTGGATTGGGGGGCAAAACCTAAAAGGGGCTCACGATTTATGTGTTTAAGGGCTCATGCCCAACCACACTCACAGAGTGGCCAACTTTAAGCCAGAGGTGCGAGTGAGACATTGCGAGGATAAAGCGACCAAGCCCGAGGGAGCGAAGTGACTGAGCGGAGTACCCCCTCCCACGGTAGGGAGCTTTTGCATTTTTTGACTTGAAATTGTGCAATCTGGTGCATAAAAACATGATCCAACAACATAGCTTACAGCCCAAAATGAGTCCCGAGGGAGCGAAGCGACCGAGGGCTGGGGCAGAGCCAGAGGGGGAGGGTTTGGGAGGGGGTATCCCCCTCCCACGGGGAAGATTTGGCATTTATATACTTGAAATGGTGCAATCTGGTGCATACAAACATAAACCATATGGCACATTTGTATGATCCAACATCATAGCTTACAGCCAAAAATGAGTCCCGAGGGAGCGAAGCGACCGAGGGCTGGGGCAGAGCCAGAGGGAGAGGGTTTTGGAGGGGGTTTCTCCCTCCCACGGGGAAGATTTTGAATTTATATACTTGAAATGGTGCAATCTGGTGCATAAAAACATAAACAATTTGCCACATTATGAATTATCCAACAACATAGCTTACAGCCCAAAATGAGTCCCGAGGGAGCAAAGCGACCGAGGGCTCGGGCAGAGCCAGAGGGGGAGGATTTGGGAGGATACCCCCTCCCACGTGGAAGATTCAGCATTTATATGGAATCTGGTGCATACAAACATGAACCATATGCCACATTTGTATGATCCAACATCAGAGCTTACAGCCAAAAATGGTGCAATTTGGTGCACGTCACACAAACAGCCAGAGCAATAACATCCTACACAGGAACTACGTGGACCGGAACAGAAAAATCCACCCCAGACGTACCATACGCAAGTTACACAACAAACTGAGATAATTTGTTTGCGCGCGAAGCACGCAGCGGAAACGTTTAATGGATGTATAACTTAGTTTTTAAACGTTAGAATTAACAAGTATTGGCTGATACATTTAATGTTTTCTTTTCTTTTTCTTTTTTTCTTTTCTTTTTTTTTGTTTTTTAGGGGGGGGGCCTTTTTGGAGGGCAAAAACGGATAGGGTAGGGTGGGGGGGGGGGGGGGGCGGCCGCCCCTCTGCCCCCAACTTCCGGCGCCTATGGTGCAAGTGTTACATGAGTTATGAGAAAACCTAATAATCCAATATGGCATTTGAAATTGCATTAGTGGGGTACCTTATGAGCAAAAATTGATGGAATCGAGACAGGCTGGACAGAAGCATATTTTTTTCAGCAAAGCTTCGCTTTGACGTGGAATTAAGAAAAGTGGTTGCTCAAAAAAATCTAATGACGGGATCATGTTAAAAATGGCGGACATTTTTGATTTTCATGTCAAAACACGGTTTAACCCTGCCAAAAATTATACAAAACGTGTTGACAATTTTATTTCTACGGTTTTAGGCAGTATATAACATCATTAAATACCTATCTAAAAGTAAGGAACATTGCACTTGTGGAAAGCTGATTATTATTCAAAATGGCGTCCTAAATGGCCGCCAATATCTAAAAAGTGGCATAATTCCATTAGCATACATCCAAAGTCGCAATTTGTGTGTCTCCCCCGTTTTGAGGGTCAAACAAAACATTGACAATAGTGATAGCGTCCTAGTATATTAATTATAATCCATTAAATCCAAGATGGCTTCCAAAATGGCTGTCATTTACATAACAAATACCGTATAAGTATCATTTGATATGCATGCTAGAATCGGAATATTATTGCATACATTCTGAAAACAGCCTTGTTGCGGACAGGGTATTTTGTTATTATGTTTGTGGTGTTTGAATAAAAAAAGATACTAGTAACTGTGTCGGTTGAATTCTTATTTGTTTATCTTTATTATTGTATATTATTCGCTCAAAATTTTGGCAAACTTCTTAAGGGGACTTGGTAATGATGTTGGAACATTTCAAAAACTGTTCTCGGATGATTACCCCTGGACAATTACCTCCTAAAGGAGTGGTCTCATTGGACACGACTCCCCACGACTAGACCCACGAATGCAGTACGCATTGGTACAAATCTATGGCAAGCCGTTTTAACATTTATTCCTATTTCTTGATATCAATAATTGAATTATTGATATCAGTTTATTTCTTGATATCAAGTATTACCAATACAGAAAAGTTTTTCTTGATATCAATAATGCATTTCTTGATATCGAGAATGCATTTCTTGATATCAAGAATTCGATTTTGTGATATCAAGAATTGAATTCTTGATATCAAGAAATAGGAATAAATGTTAAAAACGGCTTGCCATTGATTTGTACCAATGCGTACTGCATTCGTGGGTCTAGTCGTGGGGAGTCGTGTCCATTGTGACCACTCCTTAAGGTCCATTACTTTCGGAGGCAATTAAACCAAAGACAATAATCCCAAAGAATTATGGTTCCAACTGCCATGTTAGAACTGAAAAGTACACTGTACGCGCGCCTAGTCACGTGCCCTCTATGTTTGTACATGAATGGCGGGCTGACGTTATCCGTTATTACACATTGTTATTGTTGCTTATAGTGTTAGTGTCAGAAAATTTATTGAAACTACTGATAGCACCATTTAGTAAGTAGAAGCCATTCACATCCAACATGGCGTAAACAATTGTAGCCATTTACATACAAATACCATCTATTATTTGATATCCATACTATTTTTTAATATTTTGGTTACCTTTGGAAAGTTTCGGAATCTTTTAAATGAACACAAGTGTAATAGAGGAAAACAGTAGTTAACACAAATCCAAGATGGCGTCCAAAATTGACCTTTATTATCTTGAAAGTGCTATGAATCCATTATTATATGTCCAATATTCACAATGTATGCGGCCATCCCCTACATTATTAGGGTCAAACAATATTTATTGAAAATAGCGATAGCGAAATTGAATAATATGAAACCGTACAAATGTAAGGTGTTATCCAGAATGCCTGCCATTTACATTTGAAAATTACCATAAACATGTATTACGTAATAGCCATACTAGAATTTAAACATATTGGTCCACCTGTCGGTTTAAGTTGTTGAGAGATATTTTGAAATGGATGTAAATGTAATAACAAACGCAAAACCAAATACGAAATGCCGTCAAGATGGCCCCAATTACGTAGAAACTATTATCAACTATTTATTATACATCCTTCAGTTGTATTTTATGAGTGTTTTTGAGTAATTTCAGTAATGTTCAAGGGTCAAACAATCCATTGAAACTAATAACACTGTCATTGAATATTTTAATAAGAAAACCTTGAATCAAAGATGATGACCAATATAATGACTCCAACTTTGTTTCAAATTACCACAAATAATTCAATTTCATTTTTAGGAAGTCAGTTTCCTTCTTTCTGCTTTCATTTTAATTATGTTGGAATATGTCCTAATACGTTTTAAGTTTTTAGTCTGTTCTTAGTGCAAAATTACATGAAAATTAACACACGAGCGCGTCACTCACACACTATGCATGCAATAACACAAAACCTTCACCAGGAAAAATGTCATATATTGAATGCAGAAAGAAGGAAGTTCCTGAAAATAAAATTGAATGCCACATAAACGGTAATCCGCTGACCGCATGAAGGTATCGTGCCCACTAAGTTCTACTCAGACAAGCACAAACTAGAGTATTTTTAATACGTTATTAGGCAAAATTATATTGACAGTTTCAACATGTCTACTGTAGCGCGTTTGGCCAATTCCATTAATGAGATTATCATTGATGTACAGCAGAACAGCCCTTTGACAGTCATTCTCACGGATAGATAAATTAATTGCTTGGCGGCATAGGTCCACTAGTACAGGGAATACGAAGTTCTAGAATGATGATGTCTATGGTTACACATGCCGTGGTGCATCTGATATGCCGGGGAAGTCAGTCCGAAGATCATTTAGCGATGTTTAGAGTGCAGGCCCGTAGCCCGGGATTTCCAAGGGGGGGGGGGGGGGGGGGGGGGTGGGCATAATTTCCAAATGAAGACCGAGACCGAGATCACTTGAAGAGTCGTGTTGGCGGGGGGGGGGGGGGGGGGGGGGGGGGGAGGGGCGTGTCAATTTCAAAAAGAAATTCAAGTAGTTAAGTTGTGCAATCGGGGGTTAGAGACCAATGGTCATGGTTTAGATGGTCGAGACCTACATAAATTGGACTCGAGACCGGTAAAAAGTGGACCCAAGACCATCAAAAAATGGACCTTTCTGTCTACGGGCCTGGAATGCATCGAAAAATCGGTAGGTTGTCAAGCAAATTTATGTTTTAATCCGTGGTGACGACTGTCAAAGGGCTGTTGTCATGTTGAACGCATTTGTGTACGAGGCGGAAGTTGCCTTAAAATCTAACCCACGCGGATTTTAAATCTACCGATATTCACCCGCAAAACACTTACTTTGTATTCTTCGGGGAGTAATTTATTGGGCAAAAGACTCTCCCCCACCCCCCGATAACAGTTTGACTGTACGACCATGACGAGACATGATGATTAAGACACAACCTGTAGCGCAACTTTAGTATGGGCTAAATAAATACAGACATTATCAATAACCGATACAAAAAAACATATCGCTTATGTGAATTTTGACTAGCCCATATTTACCGGTATCAATGCAAATATCTCTGCAAAGGCACACAGTCAGGCTGGTGTATCTAGATATTCTAGTCAAATTAAAACGGGTCACGAGTGATATTGCGTCCCGGATTATCCATTACGTAATCTTACTGGTGATTGGTTATGTTATGACTGGAATGTCACGAACCCTAATTATTGATACATACGCAAAACTAGAGGATAGATTGGATAAAAAAAAAAAAATGTAATGTGCCCGGTGCACATGACAACCATCGATGGGCAAGTGAAATTACACATGTGTGAAACGGTTATAACAATTACTGGTCTTTTCTGTCTTTTTAGCCCGGACTAAAGCTGTTCCACTGATGTAAATTCGGGGCTTTGTGCCCTATTTTCGAGAATATCCTTCACAACTATACAGTATATTATACAGTAGCGGATACCTTAAACGTGACGTCAAATTTGTTATACTTCCTAATTATTAACACTTTCATTATTTCCTCGACATCGTTAGCAGTTAATCAGAAGTTAGACATAGATATATCAACTTTTGCATGGATATTGAGTGATTTGCGGCAATTTGAAAAGAAAAGAGCAGTTGTTTTGAACACTGACTGGGGGACTTGTAGCCCCCCTCCCCCCTCCTCACATTTCCCTTGATTGTTGCGATAACTCCGAAACGCAAACACTCAAACCGCGAAAGCATAACTAAATCACCTCCCTCATGATTAGACTGATATACAAACACAAACGATCCCACACAAACATATACATCCCACCCACCCACGCACGAACACGCACAACACGCACAGACACATACCAACACGCACACACTGTAGGCTACTGGCATGGCTAAACTAATTTGGGGGAGGGTATGGGTAAGGTTTACCTCCTCCTACGTGTATACATTTTTTTAAATTAGTGTTTGAAATATTACTCTAGAAGTAGGGTTATTATCATTATTGTTATTAGTATTATTATTATTATTATTATTATTATTATTATTATTATTATTATTATTATTATGCATTTTGTAACGATTTAACTTCTAAACAGTGGGGGAGGAGGATGTTTGTACAGACTACCCCCTCACCCCCCCCACCCCCCCCCCCTCCCCCCTCGCACCAAAAGATGGGATATATATTCCACCCTACCCCCATCCCCGGGATGAAATATAAAACAGCAACAACAACTTCAAAAACATGTTCCGTGTTGTGGAGGAAAGGTTTCTATATGAGGGAGGGGCGGGGAGCGTGGAGTCACCCCATGATTCTCACCTCTATAATATGCCCAGTATGCCTTACAGATAAACATAGGCTCGTGTCGCAAATATTTTGTGGATAAAAACGAATTATTTTTAGTTTTGAGCTAACGATTCGATTTTCCCAAAACATTTTGTGGCTAAAATCATATTCATAATTTAGTTTATAGAAAAGAGGAATCATTTTTTTTCATCTCAGAAAAGAAAATTACTTTGCATATTAAAGGGATAGTTGAGTATTGGTCAAACTGAACTTTAGTAACCAAAACCTGCATCATTACGGTACAAAGTAATAGTTATAACTTCACCATGCTCGAAAATTATACACAATTACAATTACAATTACAAAGTCAAACTCCTGTTATCATTCAAAAAGAGCCGTTACAACTGAAGAGGGCGCTATTAAAAAAATAATTGGTTTTAGCCTTTTTTCATACAAAATTGTGCATTTAATGTTTGTTAAAATAATGATTCAATAGAGATATCATCAACGACTTTTTAAAAACCTATTATAATTTTTTAAAAAGTCTAAATATCGCCCGGTGATTGCCGGTGAAGAACATTTTGAATACAAATATATTTATGGATATTTCAGCCGTTTCGGAACCGATTTTGATCAAGTAAAGTTTATTCTGTCATTAAAATGTTATGTTCTTTCGGATTTGACAGTCAGTTTTTCATTATCTCACAAAATCGGGGGAGGGGGGGGGCACTTCGGGAATTACCAATACTCAACACTACCTTTAACCCAACGATTTGGCCCCTCCTCAAAAGTGCGGAGAGAGTGATCGGTACTTAGGCCACTTTCTATTCGGCCGAACAGAAAACGAATTTAAAAAATGAATGTAATTTGTTCACCCGCACGATGCCCACAACAACACTCCGAATTGTCCCCAAATCGATCCCGACACGTCACAAGCACCCCGATAATTTGTCGGAGATTGCATCTGGAGATCGCACTCGACAAATTTAGAGTCTGACTGGACACCGAGAAGAGAGCGACTTTTCCGATATCAGACCGACGCAAAACGGACTGCACCTCAAACGTCCCAGAAATGTTCGGTCTGGTGTCGGCTGTGACTGCGGTATGGTATATAAAGCACATTCTTTGATCTCTTCAAACTACCCAATTGACGATTATTAATGTGCTTGGCCACATCTCATCTTGTCAGTCCACGATACAAAAATCTTCAAATACATTAGAAAAGAATGAAGTTACACATATTGGGATGAGATAATGTACTAACTGGCAAGGATTGACTTTAGGTATGGGTATAATATTTGCAGTCTTCCACTTATTAATAATACACCATTCTTGAAACAAGCATAAACAAAATCATCGCCAGTGGGGTCGATATTTCAACAACAAACTCTTGGACTAGTTTTGAGGGGGTTCCATCACTGTGACCTTAGGTACATCCAAGCGCTTAAGTTTTAAATACACTTGGTATGGTTGAATATCCTGTATAGTGGAGTTGGAGCAAGTATATAAGTTGAAGTAATGCATAGTCAAGCAGTGGCAGGGAAGAACATACTGCAGATAAATGACCCCGTTAATCCAGTAAGCCTGCTTAGCAAGTGCCAGGTGAGATCCAGGAAGCTTCGAGGTTGTCTCTTTTCAGGCCAGATCACATAGGAGAGGAAGTAATCTTGGTGAGTTTTAAATCTGCCTATGGGCAGACTACTTGACGATCAAAAAAAAAAATAAACGCTTGAAAACCATGAACACTTATTGTATCTTTCTTTATTTTGTAATAAACATCTTACAAACCAAAATGATTTTCATCTGAAAAAAAACATTCCATCATATAAAGGAATCTCCGATTTATAAGATAGTATGTGTAACTAAACTCAGTCAAAAACTTCCTTGACGCCCGTCAAGTCAAGTCAAGAAGCGCATGGATGTTTGGAACATGTTCTTGGATAATGATAATTATTTCTAACGGGATTTATGGGCGAACAGGAATATTTTTGCCAGTGGGCTGAGGTCTGTTGCCCGATGTCCGTCCCTCCCCCTATTTCACCTGACAAGAAAAGGAAAAAAGATGGTTGTCGTGTATTCACTTAGCTGCCCGAGAACAATTCTATTCCGATGTAATATGACATGAGTTTTGCCCGAATATGGTAATTTTCTAACATCTAGGGGTACTGCAGCCCTCTTACCACCCCCCCCCCCCCCCCTCCCCTCAAACACACACACACACATATACGCTTCGTACACCTTTGCATTATGTGAAGCAGCAAGTATAGCCTTCACCGTTCAATCCGTCTTGCCATAAGTTTACATGTACAGTTAAACCACAATTGAATATTAGCGCATTGTACGTGTGAAACTTTCCATTCATCGTTAAAATCATGAATCACTTCATCATGAAACTCGAGATGTGTAGTAGCGAAAGTTTCTATCCAGCATACCTGATTTATTATATAGTCAGAAAACCATTACGAGGAACTTTCACATACAGGACATACTTCTGTTAGTATATGCTTCACTCTATGCCTCATTTTAGGGCTAGCATCTTTCTGGATCCTGTTGCTCTTTTGAAATATCATCATGGTTGTGCATGGCATTTCACTATTTCTCCTCGCATTTGGCCATCAAAATGTTGGTAATATTTCTTCTATAATAATGCTACTTAAAGGGTTAGTTGAGTTCTGGTAAAGAGAGTACAGTTTTGGTCAAACTGAATTTTAGTAACCAAAACCTGCACCATTACATTACAAACTAATAGTTATAACTCCACCATGCTCGAAAGGAATACAAAATTACAAACAACTAATTAAAAAGCATGTTATCATGTAAAAAGAGCCGTTCAAAATCAAGAGGGCGCTCTCTAAAAACTCATTTGTTTCAACCATTTTAAATAAAATATTGTGCATGTGATGGTTTGTAAAAATAGTAATTAGATAGAGAGATAATCAACAACTATAGGATTTCTCGGTCGATTTCGTAAGCTTTTCATTCGTTTTGATACAAATGTCATTCAAATTCGCGAAATACAGCTGTCGGCTTGTACATTTCATTCAAAATTGCACTTTTTTCATTTGATTTACTTATTTGGTCAATGGATTTAGCACTTGTTTCATTCAATTTAACAACCGCTTACAAATGCGCAGTTTGCATTAATTTTCGTCAACAATGGCAAATCGGACGTCCGGACCATTAAATTTCACTTTGAGTCATTCTAAATAAAAAAGTTTTCATTCATATTCGCCTATCTTTACAAACCTATGGTATACATGGTATATTCTCATCTAAATCAAACCAAATGAGTTATATAACATGTATTGTCATTCTTAGTCAATATCCGGTGATGTGTTTTCAGTTTTTATACTTGTATTCTTTAGTTTGTGTCCACATGGCATGGCATGAGTTATTGAGATGGACGCGCAGTGAGAAAACAATGTTTCAAACTCATTAATGATTGTGTAGCGTGATTGTGCTTGTTTCTGTATGTGATCGTGATCGTGATTGTAATTGAGATGGTGATTAAGATTGTGACTGAGATGGTAATTGTGACTGTGATCACGATCGTGATTGTGATTGTGATTCATTGTGATGGTGATTCAGATTTTGATTGTGATTATGATTGTGATTGAACTTCTACTCATCGATTGTTCAATACAGACTAGATATAATTTACACAAATATAAATGGCCTCAAAGAGATTACGAACATCAAATGAATTATCAAAAACAAAACCAAACAAAACATGAAAATAAATCAATGTATAGAGTATTGATACCCCCCCCCCCCCCCCCCCCCACCACCATTATGGTACGCCACTCCAATAAATACAACTGTAGTCTGTAAACACACACTTTGCATGCACTTATATCATTACATATATATAAAAAGACACTTGCTTAGTTCCATGCTAATTCTATATCGATGATCTGGCTAGGTTATATCTACTTAACACATAATCGTTCAGTTGCTAAATAGTGTTGATTTAGTGGGTATACACCCCTAGTGAGGACAAGTAAAATGTTTGTTGCTTACCAAACCGTACAATTTGAAATGGATTTAGCATGGAACTAAGCTTGCGGGGATCTATGATCATACTGGGTGAGATTAACATGTTTAATTTGTCTGCAAAACGTGTGAAATTGTATGCAAAGAAACGAATTTGAATTCACGGAAGACGTTATTACGTAATCGCGAATCGTCTCGCTTTAAATTGAATGCAAATTTTACGAAAAAGAAACACGTTTTAATTCGAATGAAAACAAAATGTTTTTGAATGATCGTTTTATGAATAAAAATGCTAAAAAACGAATTTGAACGAAAAATAACAGCTGCGGTGACAGAATCGGCGAAATTGAATGAACATAACATTAATTTGTTCGGCTTACTTACGAAATTGACCGAGAAATCCTATATTATAAAACTTCTTTGGAAATTTTGGAAAAGAGGAAGCATTTTTTTTTTAACGGTTGGTTCAAAATTATCAAATAGTTGTTGGGCCCCACATTTATTACAAATGGTTACATTTATGGATATTTCAGCCGTTTCTGAACCGATTTTGATCAAATAAAGTTTATTCTGTCATCAAAGTTGTATGCTCTTTAAAATTTGACACTCAGTTTTTCATTATCTCACAACAAATTATTTTGTGTAGCGCCCTCTATACCAAAACTCAACTATCCCTTTAAAGTGTTCCATTTTGTGTTCTATTTTGGGGGAGGGTACGTGTGAGGTTTACTCCCACCCCCCCCCCCCCCCCCCCGCCACCCTCTCCCCACGTGTATACATTCTTTAAATTAGTGTTTGAAATATCTCTTTAGAAGTATGGTTATTATTATTATTATTATCATTAGTATTATTATTATGCATTTTGCAACGATTTACTTTTAAAAAGTGGGAGGAGGAAGTTTGTACGGGCTACCCCCTCCCCCCCCCCCCCACCCCCCTCGCACCAACAAGTGGGATATATTTTTCACCCCAACCCCATCCCGGAATAAAATATAAAACAGCTACAACAACTTAGCAAACATGTTCCGTACAAGACTTGAAACAAGCATAAACAAAATCATCGCCAGTGGGGTCGATATTTTATCAACAAACTCATGGACTAGTTTTGAGGGGGTTCCATCACTGTGACATTAGATACATCCAAGCGCTTAAGTTTTAAATACACCTGGTATGGTTGAATATCCTGTAGTGGAGTAATAGCAAGTATATAAGTTGAAGTAATGCATAGTCAAGCAGTGGCAGGGAAGAATATACTGCAGAGAAATGACAGTTAATCCAGTCAGCCTGCTCAGCCAGTGCCAGGTGAGATCCTATGGGTAGACTACTTGACGATCAGAACAAAAATAAACGCTTGGAAACCATGTACACGTATTGTATATTTCTTTATTATTTGATAAACATCTTACAAACCAAAATAATTATCATCTGAAAAACATTCCATCATACACCGTGTCTCAGATAAAACGAAACCGGGTTTCATGGCAGAAATTTTCTGTCATAATGAATAATTTCCTTGATGATATATATATGTCTGAAAAGCTCTGTGTCTCTTCTTTCATTTGATGTACAACTTATGGCACATAATTCAAGCATGACTGAATTAGAACAATGGAAAGTGGTGTTACCAATATTCCATTTGCACGCATAAATTTTAAGTTTGGGTGAGTTTTAAGGGTTGTAAACGTACTTATTTTTAAAAAGGACAAACACCACATGAAAGTCCATATTTGTATCTTTTACATGACACCTCATGCTAAAAAAATTAATGATTTATGCCAGAGAACGAGTACAATGAAACCATGCCTGATTTCTGCCCAAATGAGTGAAAGTTGAGTAAGAAGTCGCTCACCTTTCCTGACAATGGACTTTGATGCATGAGTGAATTTACACAAACATGGGGATCAGGGAAACCATGAGAAACAGGCTAGATCAGGAAAATTACCCATTTGGGCTGGAATCAAGCATGATTTCATTGTACTCGTTCTCTGGCATAAATCATTTATTTTTTAATCATGAGGTGTCATATAAAAGATAAAATTATGTATTTTTATGAGGTGTTTGTCTTTTCTCAAAATAAGTACGTTTACTACCGTTAAAACTCACCCCAAAACCTCACCCAAACTTGCAATTTCTGCGCGCAAATCGAATTTTGGTAACACCTCTTTCCATTGTTCTAATTCAGTCTTGCGTGAATTATGTGCCATAAGTTGTACATCAAATGAAAGAAGAGACACAGAGCTTTTCAGACATATATATATCATCAAAGAAAATATTCATTATGACAGAAAATTTCTGCCATGAAACCCGGTTTCGTTTTTTCTGGGACAGTCTGTATAAAGGAATCGCGGATTTATAAGATGGTATGCGTAACTAAACTCAGCCCAAAACTTCCTTGACGCCCGTCAAGTCTATTCAAGAACCGCATGGATGGTTCTTGGATAATCATAATTATTTCTAACGGGATGCATTTTTGCCAGTGGGCTGAGGTCTGTTGCCCGATGTCCGTCCCTCCCCCTATTTCACCTGACAAGAACAGGATAAAGAGGGTTGTCGTGTTTTCACTTAGCTGCCCGAGAACGCTTCTATTCCGATATAATATGACATGAGTTTTGCCCGAATATGCCTTGAGCTTGGCCAAAAATGACATGGTTTGGCCATAATTTGAGGCACTTTTTGCCCGAATATGGCAATTTTCTAACATCTAGGGGGACTGCAGCCCTGCTACCCCCTCCCTGACACACACGCACATACATACGCTTCGTACACCTTTGCAATCTGTGAAGCAGCAAGTATAGCCTTCACCGTTCAATCCGTCTTGCCATAAGTTTACATGTACAGTTAAACCACAATTGGATATTAGCGCATTGCACGTGTGAAACTTTCCATTCATCGTTAAAATCATGAATCACTTCATCATGAAACTCGAGATGTGTAGTAGCGAAAGTTTCTATCCAGCATACCAGATTTATGATATAGTCAGAAAACCATTACGAGGAACTTTCACATACAGGACATACTTCCGTTAGTATATGCTTCACTCTATGCCTCATTTTAGGGCTAGCATCTTTCTGAATCCTGTTGCTCTTTTGAAATATCATCATGGTTGTGCATGGCATTTCACTATTTCTCCTCGTATTTGGCCTTCAAAATTTGGGTAAGATTTCTTCTATAATTATGCTATTTAAAGTGTTCCATTTCCGTTCTTACATTAAGTTGGAACGTTCGCATTTATTTTGTAACTAGTTGTTTGGCTGATGGTAACAAAATAATTAAACGGGGTGTGATTGTGTGTCTTGGTTTCTGTTCATATATCCATACATATGAAGATATCTATAGTTCAAAAAGAAGCGTTCCAGCAAAGCCTTTCATATGTAGTCAAAATTAATATTTAGGACGTATAGGTGATATGACTTTTTTTTTCTCCACAGGTAAGCATTGCTTTCTTTTCCTCCCATGAATCGATCACTTATCAACCAGACAAATGTGTACAATGATATTGGTGTGTGATATAAGGCTGAAATATGACTGTTTACAGCAATCTATTTATATACACAACATTTTCATTGGAATCCCAGTGATATTATCATGTATTATTCTTCGTTTATGTGATTATGTTGCTGTTAAAGGAAATTATGAAACCTTACAGATTTATCTTATATTTGAATATTCAGGGCACATGGTTGGCGGAAGCGCCGTGAACGCGGGGCAAAATACAGAGATCATAGAAGGCCAGGATGCTCACTTGCACTGCAATTATTCTGGTGCCGATGTATTAACATTTTCTATATCTTGGAAATTTCGAGGAGAAACTATCATACGATGTAAAGTAGGTTGTTCAAATAAAACGTCTGAACAATATGTTATCATCAAAAATCGAAGTGATGGAACAAGTGAACTAATTGTGAGTGACGTGAACAGCGATGATGCAGGAAACTATACCTGTCTTATTTCGGGGGGAGAAGGATCCAACAGGATCTTGGTAGAACTGCTCGTAATAGGTGAGTAATGTTGTGCATGTGGTCCTGAATACCTATTATGTGGTTCTATTTTGAATATTATACTACTAGTGTATCTGGATCGAACCAACTAAAGATACATATATGGCTGGTCCTGAAATATCCTTTGTGAGGTTTTGGTTGGATTTAATCCATTCGAAAGCACATTTAATCAAGCCTCTAAAATAAGAATTATTTCCTTTCAATGATCCCATTGTTGTAACATTTGATTTTACAATAATTCTTTACTTTGCCGTGAGTCATCGCGATTTTCCGTCGTTATGCAAAAAGTCCAACACATTTTTCATTTAACATTGTTCTTGATAATCTCTCTTTTGATGAAGATTTCTTATGAGTTTAACCAATACTCAACTCTCTTTTAGCGGCTCAACAATATCAAATCTAATTTAAATTAGATCCATTTATTTATTGATTTCATATCTCAGTTATTTGATATTTATTTTACACAAATAGTCCAAAATTAATACAGGCAATGTCATCAGATACATTCTAATAAATACGGCTACGACAAAATATCACACGTGGAAATATTGAGTAATGAATGGACAATTTAAATCGAGCAGGGGTGACTTTTAAAGATCGATGCACGTGGTATACAGCAAGTAAACATTTGTTATTGTGAATATTGAAAAGGTGTCCTAGGATTTATAAAGACATTGGGCGAAATAATGACGAAAAGATTGTCTGTAGCTGCTGCCTCTTGTACGTCATATTATAGTCACTGCTTCTCAATCACCCCCTTCTCATGCCATCCCGTTCCCCAATCGACTAGGCCGACGTAAGGTAGCTATTTTATCTAGGTGCCCAAACTCTTAGGTAACAGTTTGTTCCAAACGTGCGTATTTGTGACTATAAACTGTGTCCTAAGAGATAAAATCAGTATTAACTATCCGCTTGTGTGTATCTTAATTATTTGTGCAACTCTCCTTACGTACTGATAATGAATCTTTATGAAATGTATGAGAAGCAACTTCATAATGAATAGTATATTACGATTAAAACAAATCATACTACTGAAGTTTAATTCGCGTAGTCCCTATTGTTAGGCGATGGTTTACATTGCTGCTTCATGCAAGGCAATGTAGAAACTGCTTTCATGATAATAAGATTGCTACAAATTAATGAAGAAAGATATTATGACATACAATTGAGTCAAAACTTTTGTATTTACGACGAAACTTGTAATGGTTTATTGATTTTAATTGCTGAATTCCAATTCTTATTGTTAGCATAAGTGGTTAAAACATTGAGCTAGACATAAATCATGCGTGCAATTTAAAGCACCTTTCCGAATTCTAGCCAGTTTAAAATACTTAATTATGTAACTGTCTGTTAATTTACATTCGTAATATTTAATTTCAGGAGTACCTCCTACAATTACCACCAATTTTCAGACCGATAATCTTGCAGAAGACATGGAAAATCTTACACTAACTTGCTCGCATCCAAACGATATCAGGAAGCACTCACTTTACTGGTTAAAACAAGGGAATC